>CAUYQV010003310.1:0-22815 GCA_963574575.1 Galagoides demidoff
GTTAGATGATATCTCAAAGTAGTTTTGATTTGCATTTCTCTGATGATTAAGGATGGTGAGCATTTTTTCATATATCTGTAGGCTATGCGCCGATCTTCTTCAGAGAGATTTCTCTTCAAGTCCCTTGCCCACCCTGAGATGGGATCACTCATTTTCTTCTTGCTAATACGTTTAAGTTCTCTATGCTCATCATCCTTAATCATCAGAGAAATGCAAATCAAAACGACTTTCAGATATCACCTAACTCCAGTAAGATTAGCCCACATCACTAAATCCCAAAACCAGAGATGCTGGAGTAGATGTGGAGAAAAGGGAACACTCTTACACTGCTGGTGGGAATGTAAACTAATATGTTCCTTTTGGAAAGACATCTGGAGAACACTTAGAGAACTAAAAATAGACCTGTCATTTGACCCTGCAATTCCTTTATTAGGTATATTCCCAGAAGACCAAAAATCGTATTACAACAAAGATATTTGTATCAGAATGTTTATTGCAGCCCAATTCATAATTGCCAGGTCATGGAAGAAGCCCAAGTGCCCATCGATCCATGAATGAATCAAAAAACTGTGGTATATGTACACCATGGAATACTATGCAGCCATAAAAAAGATGGAGACTTTATGTCCTTCATGTTCACGTGGATGGAGGTGGAGAATGTTCTTCTGAGCAAAGTATCACAAGAATGGAGGAAAAAGTATCCAATGTACACACCCCTATTATGAAACTAATTTATACCTTTTATATGAAAGCTATAACCTAATAACAACCGAAGTATACGGGGAAGGGGGAGGGAGGGGGGAATAGGTGGAGGGAGGGGATTCGAGGGTTCACTTCTGTGGTTCATCTTACAAGAGTACAAATGAATCTTTCTATGAGTAGAATATGAATGTTTTAACACAATAACTAAGAAAATTACATGAAGGCTATGTTAACCAGTTTGATGGAAGTGTTTTGGATTGTTTGTGAAAACACCACACTGTACCCCAGAAGTGCATTAATGTACACAGTTACTATTCAATAAAAAAAAAAAAAACATTGTAACGTAGAAGGAGTAAGTATCACAGAATTGCCAGCTGACTCTGCTTAGATACCAGCTCTTTCGAAATCTACTTCAATTCTGATTTTCTCTGAAATGGGCAGCTTCTTGCAGTCACAAACACACAAGGTGGATGACACCCTAGGTCAGCTGGGTCTTGATCCTGTCTAATTTAAGAATCCATTCTTGGGGGCATCCGCCCCATATGCTGGAGTTGGCAGGTGCAAACCTAGCCTGGGTCAAAAAAAAAAAGAAGAATCTATTCTGATGACAGACATCAACTTACGATTGAATACTCCAAATGACAGGGGTTCCTTTCTGTCCCTTTGTTAGAAAAATATTAATGGGTTGAAATCTTCTTTCTAGTATTCTCTAGATTCCCCATATGTTAAGAAAGGGCAAATACCACACACACACACACACACACACACACAGAGCTATAACAAAAGATAAAATAGGTCTTTGTCATAATGTTTAGACCTACAAAAATATCCTTTCAACATAGTAGAGGCTGAAATAAGAGGCAGGGGGCAAAAGGTGAAGAGATCTAAAACAACAAAGTTGGGGGCGGCACCTGTGGCTCAAGGAATAGGGCGCTGGCCCCAGCCAAAACTGGAAAACTGCAAAAAAATTTTTAAAAAAATAGAAAAGTTTAAATAAATAATTAAAAAATAAAACAACAAGGTTTATATGAAGAGTAGTTTATTGCTAACTACATTGTATTCTTGATCGACTAGAGAGTTCTAAGAAGATATGGTGAAAATAATTTTCCAGAAATGCCCTACTCATTTACATCCCCCAATTATTCTTAAATGGAGATATTTCTGATCACTGCTACTGTCATTTGCCCCAGATATTCTAAAACTTAAAAACTTAAAATTTTACTGATTTTCAAAATCCAATAAAACAGTACACTTTTAGGTCTTTATGGGAATAAATATCTATCTATCTAGTAATGTTTTTCAGAGTCCTCTAATATCCAACATAAAACTCATAGTTAATTTATAATAATTATGTTACTATCTATACCCTATTCTGTAAAGAAATGAGACGGCTCTTTTCTATGCATTAAAGGTGTCCAAAGGATCAGAAAGTCTTGCTGTATAGATATAACCCTGCATAAAAAAATCAGATCAGCTAAGATAGGCTTGCATTGTAGAGGCAGTGCAGACCCTAAGGGCTCAATGGGAAACTCTGGAATTAGGAGGGGACCAGTATTTCTCATTTCTTAAAAATATTCCAGCTGTTCTAATAGTTTCATATATAATGTATGCATGCATATATAATATATAACATCTATATGTATGTTTATTTGAGTAACCTTGATGCATCATAATTTGGCCACTTCTTTTATCATGTTTTCCAAACTTCCAGGACTGAGATATTTATCATTTTTAAAAAATATGTAAAATGAGTATAATATACTAGGAAATTGGATTTATTAGAAAATCTAGTAAAAATATTTTATATTAAAGAAATTATATTTAAAAATCATATTAGATTATGCTTGAAGACCTTCTCTTCAGCAGAAGAGGATACCCCACATTCTAGGATAAAGTAATATATAATTGATAACATAATATAAAATTCATCAAAACACAGCTCCAAATCTTAACACATGGGACATTTCAAAGCACATGCAGTAACTGACCCATCTCTCCTTACTCTCTAAATCTAAATCCAGAGAAGTGAGAAAGAAATAAAGGGGTATTTATTGTCACCTATACCTGGCTACTCTGAAGCTCTGCATTTTTATTTAACTTCCACAATAACTCTAAAACATTCAGTCTTTCCCAAAGTCAACTACGCTGATTCATGGCAGGGAACAGTTGAACCCAAAGCTGTACCCAGTGCCAGAGTTCATGGCATCCCACCACTCGTGATGCCTCTGAGAGCTGATGCCTGAAGGAACTCCCTGCCTCCACCCCCTTCATTTCCCTCCTGTACTGATCTGGGGGCCTGAGTCCTTGTTTCAACAAGTACTGTCTCAATATAGTCACCCCTGAAGGTGAACACCAGTGTTGAGAAGTGACAGCCTGTCCACTGCTGTATGTCCAGACACTGAAATATTACCACGTCCCAAGTCCTATGAAGTTAAGTGAGAGAAAAACAGAAAGAAAAAACCTTCACACCGACTCTACCCCCAAATACTGTTCCTGCTCTTTGATTTCTATATAATTTCACTTAACCAAAATTATTTAGAAAGTATCTTGATATCTAAGATAATATGTTTTAATAGGAAATGGTTTAATTTCCAAAAACTATGCCCTCTCCAGTGAGGAAGGTAGAGATCTCAGCCCTGGGAGGAAGGATAAGACTTTGCTTGGGCTTTACTATTTCTCAGGGTCAATGGCAGCTCCTTATAATTGCTATGTTTGTATGTTTTACAGTTCTCTACATTTTTTATGAGCCAATCCAAAATTTTGCTTCAATCTCCCAGTGTAACTAATTATCCTTTATATTAAAACTTCCCTTATTTAAATTACTGTGTGGTTTTTGTCTCCCGATTGGACCATTAGTGATCTGTACAGTGAACTGAACTTGAGAAATAATAAATTATATAAAGATATAGAGATGTAAATACAGATATATTACTGTAGTATTTCTCAGAGACTCTTCAGTATATAAACACGTTATAATGCAAAAGAAGATTACATCCTACATAGAATTTCACAAACAGAGATTAATATAGACTCATACCCCATGGCACAAGATTAGGGTTCTGTAGGGCAAAAATGGAGACACAGATGTTTTAAGCCACAGTGTAGGTAAATTCTACCTAGTAGTATTATGAAAACAATGCATGCTTATGGGAATAACAAATATAATTTTGGCGAGTGAATATTTCTTTAACTCTTTTGATACAACAGCTACAGAATCATGTTTTTGAATATCCCCCTATTCTTAAGTGCCTGAATGAGATAGCACCTGAATATGACTAAACACATCTTGTCACAGCAGAGAGACAGCAGGGATTCTTGGGGGACAGTGTTTCAGGGAGGGTAGGACAACATCTCAGAAGGTGTAGCAACTTCTTGCAGGAAAGATGGAAAGTTTTTCTCCCTTTTAGAAATTCTATTTCATTTTTCCCCTGTAATAATTCCTGATTCAGAAAGTGTAGGCTTCCCCATAAATGTGTATGACATCCATGGAAATATGGAGACATAATCAGATTTTTGACTCTCTGCAGCTTGAGGCAGTATCATTTGGGAAAAGACTAGAAATATATGACTTAAGTAATAAGTGTCAGACACTATCAGGATCTAGGGCTGTGACATGCTGCAGGACAGGACGCTGGTAGAAGCTATTATTACCTTTCATGTGTATTCACTAAAATGTAGTTAAGGAAACGTAATTACCACTGGGAAGGCACATTTGTCCAAATTATTCTGAGTTGCCAAAGTAACCTAACACATAAACAATTTAGATAAGGATTCTAATAATCTAGCTATCCCAAGTGTCTGTAATTTGTCATGCCAAGCACTTATTCTTAACTGGGACAGTCTGTTGTCCTGGACGCGCTATTTCAGCTAAATGTACGTTGAGAAGACAACATCAATATAGAGATATTGAATTCTAATAAAGCTAAAAAATGATGTACAACATGATGACCTTTTCACCTACTAATTTCACAGAATGCAGAGACATTCCTATTGTAAAGATCCAGCTAACTCATTAACGTGAAAAATATAGAACATCTGTAGGAAGCTTCAGAAAATAATTTCAGATTTATTAGACTGGTATTTGAGTTAGAAGTAAAACAATCAATTCAAAGACTTAAATGATTTGAGTCACTATGGTATGACCAATATTGTATTACGTGCAAGGAATATAAATAAAGCATAAGACACACTTGTTATCTTTAATAACTCGCCGCAGTTGGTAGACAAAACATTTTACTGTGGTTACGCTCAGATTATTTACAGAAGGAAATGGATAACACAGTTCCAAATGTATATCATAATCTTCAAAAGCTACAATCCAGGTACTGAATACACATTCAACTTGAGATATTTACCAGGGAAACTGGCATACACCCAAAGAAGCAAAGATAGTTCCTAATACATATTTTTTTTTTAAATAGCAGAATGGTGAGGTTCATATAAGAACAACTGTGGGGAGTGACTTTTTCTTTACAAAATGGAATGAGGGAGCCACCTGCCAGTAAAGAGCCCTGAAAAGAGAAATGACTAATTTGGTTCTTTGATGAAAAATATGTTTTTATTCATTTATTACCTCAATTTGTATTCCCTGAATTTCTTCTGCATCCAAATACCATATTAAGCACCAAGAAATTCAACAGTGAGACAATGCCCTTTCCCTTGTGGTGCTCATTGGCCAGAAGACAAGACAGATGGGTAAATGAATAATTAAAATAAAATTCGATAGGAGTCACAGGAGAGAAAAATACCAAATTCCTGTGGGATGCAGAGAAGGGAATCCCCACTGGTGTGCTGAAGCCAGCATGTAATTCTCCCATGAAAGCCAATTCCTACATTTTCGGGAATTTTGCAAGCCAGTCACTGAGCACGGTCATTATTAAAAATTAAATCAGACAAAGTTACACTTCAAGAAATTAAATTTAACACAAACATTTCACATACTTGAAACCTTATCAGATCCTAATCATTTTACTACATCATACTATTATTGACATTTTATATTACTTAGCTCTAGCTAAGTGTACGGTGGAAATGCCACATACATTGTCAGATCTATTCATCTTGCCATCTCTTACCAACCCAAGGTTCTCCGGTATTGCACTAGTAATTTGAGATTTGCCTACATGGGAGAATTTAGACCAGGAAATTCAACAAAGTCTCTAAAATAAAGATTTGTCTTTGGTTTTTGTACGGAGAACC
The DNA here is from genome assembly GCA_963574575.1 of Galagoides demidoff. Lineage (NCBI taxonomy): Eukaryota > Metazoa > Chordata > Mammalia > Primates > Galagidae > Galagoides > Galagoides demidoff. Next base: position 5,902 of record CAUYQV010003310.1, read on the forward strand.
AGTTGTTAATCATATACCAACATGTCCCTGAGAACCTCTGACATAGTTCTTTGCCTACTCATGGTCAGGAAATGCTTTCTGGAAGAGGAGAAAATAAAGATAAGTGAAATCTGTCAAGTGAGCACAAGGACTAACCTGCATAAACAGTAAGTCTAAAAGTCTCACGCAGACGCATCTTTGGTGTTAGCGCAGCTGCTCTAATCTTATCTCCTTCAGATCTAATCACTCTCTATCAGTCATGACAGCAGCTCACTTCTGTTTTGGTTTCCGCTTTCAGAGCTCCTTCGGGATTGCATGTTTAAGTCACTTTGAGGTTAGACCAGCCACGGGCTTGACTTTGCCAAGGGAGCGTGGGCAGAAGCACAATGAGGCCTCTCTAGGTTGACGCCTTCAGAGGTCGTGTGTGACTTATTGTGTCCCCTAACCCTAAGTGGTGACTGTGGAAGCAGTCAGCCTGAGTCCTAGAATGCCGCCATGAATGTCCTCTCTCTAATTTCTTACTTGGATTTGGTTACGCATAATGGGCGAGACATAAACTCAGTGGGATGTACATGTGGAGCTAGACTAAACCACTGATATTTGGGGGTAACTTATCACTGCAGCATAACCCAGCCTATCTCAGTTCAGACCCCCACTTAACTCTCACCAGAACCACTGCAATAGACTCCTAACTTCCCCTCCTTCCACCAGCTCAGCGTCCTTCATTCCGTCCTCTGTACCGCAGATAGTTAGATCCCTCAAATATTCTTCTATTTAAACACCATTAAAATGACTCCTATCACAGAGAGGATAAATCTAAACAATTTAGACAAATCTCATTCACGATCTGGCCCCTAATATCTATGTCCCAATCAAATCAAACTAATCAGTTACCCAAACAGGTTTTCTGGCATCAGACTAATCTGATCTTGGGCCTTGGTGCCACCATCCCTGTCCTCTTTTTGACAAACTCAAGCTCATAGATCGAGTACCAATTATTACGTATTTTCATCAGTGAATCCCCCAGAAAAATCTTTTACTTCTCTCCTCCGCATTTTCGTGGCATTTCCCTCACACTCCTATGACAGCAATGATCCTAAGACACTATAAAAAATTCTGTGTCCTTCTCTATATAGACTTAGTCTTCTGGAATCTATTTTTGTACTCTATGGGCTTGACACAGTGCTCATTAAAAGCTTACACTCAACATAAACGTGTAAGTAAGCTTTGACTCACTAAACGTGGTCAGCTAGAACAGAATTTTCCCTCTGGTTTTCTTGACTCTGATTTTAATTAACATTGTTTCTTAGACTTCTGCCAGACCTGGGAAAGAAAGTTCTAATCATCTACACTAGTCCTTTCATGTTAGGGATGAAAACCAACACTCCCAGGTGTTCAGTGACCTGAGGATTACTCAGCGATCAGTCAGATATAAAACTCAAAGTCTTCACTTCCTCTGTAATTGTCATTTACCTATCCTGAGTGTCACGTTGCATAAAAACATTACCTAAGTAGCAAGAATCAAAAGTTCACATTTTCAACATTCATACCAAACCTTGCCTGAGAAGCATATTCTTTTCCTAGTATCTTCCTTTCTTTTTTCTTTTCTTTTCTTTTTTTTTTTTAGAGACAGAGCCTCAAGCTGTCGCCCTAGAGTGCTGTGGCATCACCACTCATAGCAACCTCAAACTCCTGGGCTTAAGTGATTCTCTTGCCCTAGCCTCCCAAGTAGCTGGGACTATAGGCACCTATCACAATGCCTGGCTATTTTTTGGTTGTAGCTATCACTGTTTGGCAGGCCCTGGCTGGATCTGAACCTGTCAGCTCTGGTGTATGTGGCTGGTGCCTTAGCCATGTGAGCTATAGGCACCGAGACCCTAGTATCTTTCAACTCATTTCCATAGGCCATGTTTACACACACGCCTTTTTCCTCACGTACACTCTATATTTTATTGTCTCAAATATTTCTTGAGTGGTTATTCAATGAAAAGGCAAAAGATTTTAAGGTAAATTTCACAATTTCTTAACTGGAAGAGACCAAAGGACATATCCAGTAAAATCTTACCATTTGACAGATTATTTTTAAAAATGATATCCTAAAATGTGAGATGCTTTACACAGCTAAAGAGTGACCAAAGTAAAGATAAACCCAAGTTTCTCAATTCCCAGACCAGGGGTGTCCTCCCTGAAAAATTCAGGATTTAATTTTGCTATGAATCTCTGTCACAGTTGCCTCACAGCTTAGGGCCCCATTTCTATGGCTGAAATTAAATAATACAAGTGACATAAATAAATATCATTATATGTCTTCCTTAAAATAAAATTAAAAAATAGAAAATGAATGAAAATACTCTGTAAAAGCTAAAACCTAATTTCACAAAAGGTTTGAAAAGGTTAAAAGTCAAATCAAACTCGTGGGTTCATGTTTTGAAAGGCACATATTTGGAATTTGTGTCCTTTCCTCTTTCCATAGTCAAGTTGCAGGATTTTAAAAGAAAATCCAATACTGTGAAGAGGTTCATTCTGATGAAACATGAGAGACCAAGGAAGACGCTGTCTACATGAACTGGAACAACCTGACCATTCACCCGACACTACTGGAGCAGGGTCAAATTACAACTCTGTGTTTAGTTATCTGTTAGAAATCAATAGAAAACTACTGACTTAATCACACAAACCTCAAACAAAATCTTCAATTCCTGGAAGGCACACCGTATGAATTCGAGAGCATGCTCTGGTTTGTGTTACATTAATGTTTGAGCAGATTAGAATGGTTCTGATGCTTACGTGTGTCCCGCTTTTCACAGTGTCTCTGCTCAAATGAAGGTAAGCTTTTAAGATATTGCCTATAGCCTTCATTTCTCTAACCCAGTGGTTCTCAACCTGTGGGTCACGACCCACAGGAACTGTATAAAAGGGCTGCAGCATTAGGGAGGTTGAGAACCACTGCTTAACCCCATCCATTCTACATGGCTGGTAAATCCATTATACCTGCTCTGACATTTCTCCAAATATTAAAGTCTAGCCTTTACTCTGGCCACTCCCCAATCCTGCCCTCTTCCTTCTCAATTCCAGCATCACGTATGGCCTAGGTTGCTTATCTAGGCTATGATTTGGTATGAATCAGTAGTCAAAAGTATTACATACATAGACATATATGATGATCGGTCAATAAATAAAAAGGGAAGGATGAGAGAGTTTGTAAAATATAAATACTATATGAAATCTATAACCTAATAACAGCCTAAGAATACGGGGAGGGTGGAGGGAGAAGGGAGTGGGAAATCGGTGGAGGGAGGGTGATTGGAGGGATCACTTCTATGGTTTATCTTACAAGGGTACAAGTGAATCTTTCTAAGAGTAGAATATGATTAACTTAACACAATAACTAAGAAAATGACATGAAGGCTATGTTAACCAGTTTGATGAAAATATGTCAAATTGTATATGAAAACACCACACTATACCCCAGAATTACATTAATGTACATAGTTATCATTTAATAAAAAGAAAGAAAATGTGAACCATCCACAAAAAAAAAAAATATATATATATATATATTATATACTATGCTATTTTGTGGTTATTAACAATTTTAGAAGATGCCAGTACCTTGACAGTTTGGTTAAAGTAATGGGTCAATGACAAACCTTGCATTAAGAAATAAATTAAGGAGTGAAAGACTGCTGACCTAGTTACTTTAGACAATACACAGAGGGTTCGATTAGCCGATACTTGCTAGATGTTGCTCTGAAAGGTTGTGAAGGTAAAAATGCACACACCAATTTGTCATAAAAGCTAAATTACACTTGCCAATTAGAAAGAGTTGAGTCCCAAAGTCCATTTTCTAAACTGAGGAAAAATATTTTCTGCAATAATAAGAGGTCTGTTTTAATAGTTACCTTCTAAGAGCTCCTGACATAGAACCCTAAGACCATACATCTTAGTGGCAGGAAGATGCACGCCAATTAAAATTTTTTTGTAAAGCGGTGTATCAGTTCACTTTAAATTACAAATTGTGTCTCTCATAAGAGAATTCATTTTCTTACCAAACTGTGATAATTACTCTTTGATAATGGCCTTCTTCATGACAATCTGATCAATACCTGGTATAGGTAAAATGTGCATTCTATTAATGTTTTAGGGAATAATGGAATTTAAAAAATTTAAGAGGTTAAGTAATTTATAAAAAGAAAAAACTAGTAAGTGATATAGCAAGGATTTGAATCTAATGTTACTCTGGGTGGAAAATGTTCTTAATTAAGAACTTTACTTCTGTCCTTGGTTTTCAGTTATCTTGAGCTTTCCATTGTACAACATTTTAATTTGCCCTAAAATGTAGTTTAAGCATGTATTTTAGTAAGAAAAAAATGTATAGCTCCCTTTAAAATAAAATATAAGCCCTAAAACCATCTTTATGGCTTACAAATTAAATCAATGCTTCACAGAAGGAAATTTTTTCAAGCTGACACCTCTTAGATTGCTTTAGTTTTTTTTTCCACAAAATAATTGACGCAGAATTATTTACAAAAGACTTGAAAAATGATAATTTTTTTCTAAAAAAAAATCAGGAAAGTTTGCATGGAAAATTTGCTTACCAAAGAGATATGACAGCTTATAATTTTTCAAATGAATTTCTATGTCATAAAAAACCTATTATTTTCATAAAATTAACAAGTTATATAGGCATAGAAATCTCCCTAGGATTCTCACACCATTATAATATAGGAAGAAAATTATACTTGTTAAAATAAATTTGTGGCCAAACATATTTTCCTGTTGTCTTGAATAACTCCTTTGAAGTAGATCCTTTATGTCATAGCCAATTTTCTGCTTTTCTCATTAAAATCTAAATACTATTATGCAAAGGGAGAAAACAATGAGGAAACTAAATGCTCAAACGAAAGTATCCAAGGGTTGACTCACAGCAAAACCAAAAATTGTATCTGCAAGGAAACAGGACTTTCTGATTTAATTTGCTTTCATAGTCGTTCAATCATTAAAACAATTGGTTTTACCCTTCGTATAGGGACTTAGCCCAAAAGTGTTTCCAAAATATGGATGACATTACACACACTAGAGTAACTACAGTCCAACAAATTTTCAAATACTCAAGAATATTTCATGTACATTTACATAAGGCTACATGTATATACCTGTGTATATACACATGCACATGTACGGTCATATTCAGCCCAAAATACACATGTAGTTATGTTTAATAATCAAATGTTAACATATGCACACACGGTAAGTACATAAATTCATTATATTCTATAGAAGAGGTACTGAGGCATCTGAGACTAAGCAGGGTTTTTGTAGGCCTTTGTCTCCTTCCTTTCTTCCCTCCCCTCCATTTTTCTATCCATTTCTTCCTTCTTTCTATCCACAAATAATCATGGATCATGTCACACATGTTAGGAACCAGGATACTACATCTATAGAAATTTCAATGGTAAACCACTAGAAAAGAAGACTGCCTCCCAGCTAGAAGGCTGATGCAAGAGAATCACTGAAGCCCAAAAGCTATAGGTTGCTGTGAGCTGTGATGCCATGGTATTCTACCAAGGGCGACAATGTATGACTCTGTCTCTAAAAAAAAAAAAAGAAGAAGAAGAAGAAGAAGATTGCCTTCATGTAGCTATAACAGTATTGGGTATCAATCTCTGAAAAGACGACAATCATAATATTTTAAATAAGAATAAACCTACTTTCTTATAACGATAGCATTGTACATGTGTGCCTTTCGTAAATGACTCTCACTGAGAATCCATATTTGCTAAAAAGGAAAATGGCAATAATTTTAACTCTCATTATATGCTTTTGAATTAAATAAAATAAGGTATTAAAATATTCTAGGGGAGAATCTGAAATACAGGAAATGTTCAGTAGATGCTCAGTAAATTCTACCCATCTGCTCTCCAGACATATTTAATCAGCAAGATGCAGCCAAATCTCGATGTTCAGGGTTGCAGGTTTATAGAAGGCAAGAAAAGAAACCCTGCCCAGGGTATGACACTGCTCTAAGGTAAGTATTTCACTCAGAAAGTTGCTTGATAAACATTGGTTGAAAAATATGTTGGTTGTTACCAAAAAAGAGGGTGAGAGAAATATTGAGAGGTAGTGACTTAGGGACTCAGGGGTGCATGTATAAAAATAAGTCCATGGTGGTCATGAACATGACAGATCACAAGTGCCAAGTACATTCTTTTTGTCCATATTCATGGCACCATAACATAATGCTGACTTATCAACTTTCCTGTCTCACATTCCAATTTTATTTTTTTCGTTTTGGGGTAGACGGTGCTTTAATTTGCTGGGGAGACATCTGGAGCAAGGAAGCCTCCAGCCATGGTGTGTGGGGCTTCAGTTCCACAAAATAAGTTGCCACATTTAAAAAAAAAAAAATGATCCAGAGAAGGAAGAAGGTGTGCTGGTGCTGGATACTCAAACAGCTGGTGGAAATGACTAGGGGCATGCTAGTTGTCACCAGGAAATGGCCAGAGGCCCCGGGGCACATGGAGTATTCCAGAACCAAGGTACATCCTGCTTCTGTCTGCCCATGTTCTTGAGGAGTTTCTCATCACTGGGCTGGATGTTTCTAAATGGAATTTGAAAACAGTGGACTACAGCGGAATCCAGCATTATCTGGACATTAAGCTTCACCTCTGCTTGCTATTGAATTTCAAATGCTTTGATTGAATCTAATGTCCTTAGCATTAAGTAGGCAATTTTATGAAACCAATAGGTGCTTATTGATGCTTAGAGGTAAATCACTTTCCAATATTTGGAGTAAAAATGTAAGCCCTTCAAAAGTTTGAAGTACTAGGAAGAATGCACAAGGAAATGAAGAATAATTGCAGAAAAACAGTGAATATACACATATAAACACGCTCAAAAAGAAAATATTAAAAAGGCAAGTAATCGCTTTATAACAAATAGAAGAAAGAAATAACAAGTATATTTGATATAAAAAGAGCTTGAACAAATTACTAAGAAAAGCCCTAAGACAGGGGACACTGCAGGAATTTGCTAGCAATGTCATCACAAAATGCAATAAGCTGATGCCTTAGCAATGCAGTCCCTACCCCCTGGGCCATGGACTGGCACCAGCCTCTGGCCTGTTAGGTGGGAGGTGAATGGCAGGGAGAGCGTGAAGCTTCATCTCTATTTACAGCTTCTCCCCAACACTCGCAACACTCTCTGAGCTCCACCTCCCAGTAGATAAGCAGCAGCATTAGACTCTCATAGCACATGAACCCTAAGGTACACAGAGAATGAAAAAGGATGGAGGTTGCACGCTCCTTATGAGAATCTAGTACATGATGATCTGAGATGGAAATCTAATGCCATTGAATCATCCTGCAGCCACCTCCTCCTCTAATCCCCCACCAGAGGTAGAAGAACTGTCTTCCATGAAACTTGTCCCTGATGCCAGAATGTTGGGGACCACTAACACAACGCAAGTTTATTTTCTCATAGTGCTATAGACCACAAGTCCTAAAGTGCTTCCAGATTTGGTTTTGTCTAAGGATCTCTCTGTGCCTTGTAAATAGCCAATTTTTTTTGCTGTGTCCTCACATGGTCATTCTCCAGTCTTTATGTTGTCTGTGTGCTGATATCCACTTTGTATGAGGACACCAGTCATACAGGATTAGGGGTCATCTGCATGACCTCACTTAATCATAATTACCTCTTTAAAGGCCCTGCCTACGAATACATGTTCAGTTCCACTCTGGTATCCTGTGCAGCACACCAGATCAAGATTATGAAAATATTAAACTCTCAATACAGATTAATATAATCAAGAATGAGACAAGAAAAAATATATCTATATAGCAGCATACTTACTCTAGGGAGAGATTCTTTACTTACATATTATCCACATGAGTATTACTTACAATACCAAAAAAAAAAAATTGAACCAATCTGTAAGCCCACAGTGGAGAAATTCTAGTGTAAACTCTACACTTCATAAGCTATTATGCAGCCATTGAAACAATGTTTATAAACACTGTGAAAAATGTAAAATATCTAAAATTTTACTTAAGAAGCAATATTCAAAGCTACATATTTAAAAGGTGTGCAGAATAAAAAGAGACAGAAAATATATTTACAGTCATTACTTTAAGATGACCGAACTGGGTATTGTTTGTTGGTGGTGGTTGCTTGGTTTTACAGGGATTACAGATTTTAAATTTCCCAAAAGCAACATGTAGGAATTTCTTTTTAATTAGCAATAATTTCTACTTAAGTAAAATCAGATTGAATGCACCAAAGTTTAGTTTCAGTTCTATTAAGCTTAACAGGTCAGTTTCTTAAATACTTTGCTTTTACTCTGCCATGATTTTAAACCAACTGTTAAGTTGACGTTAGTGATACTTCACTCAACACTCATTTTCAACCCTAATCCCATTCTGCCTTGATCACTGCCAACATAATAAAAATACACACACACACACAAATAAAACATGGAAAACATTGGCAACCCCCATGATAAGGATTTGAGAATCATTAGTTGATGGAACTCACCTTTTCAGAAGCCCTACTGAGATCATTCCCTATTCACCCTATCCACCTGAGAATATCCATTATATAAGTCTATAGGTCAGTGGCATGATTCAGCAGTTCTGTAGGCATCCCCCATTACAAACGACATTATACATCTGTTGTCTTTTTCTATGATAGTGAGAGAAATAAACAGCAAGGTGTGGCATATTCTAACATATGCATACCACCTCTCATGATATGAGAGGGGGATGAAAAACTGAACCATCAGAACTGGTGAATGGTGCATTTGGTTCTGTAGTAATATACAGAAATTCAAAAATACATGAAATCCCATAGTTTATGATAAATTCCACACCATAAACTTTATACAATCAATTGTCCATCAAAAATACCAAGACTCAGCAAGGCATGGTGGCTGATACCTATAATCCTAGTACGTTGTGAAGCTGAAGCAGATGGATTCTTTAATTTCAGGCGATGGACACCAGCCTGAGTAGGAGTCAGAACCTGTCTCTAGTATAAAAAACTAGCCAGACATGGTGGCGGGCACCAGTACCCTCAGCTACTCATGAGGCTGAGTCAAGAAGATTGCTTGAGCCCACAAGTTTGAGGTTCCTGAGACCTATGATGTCATGGCACTCTAGCCAGAGCACAGAGTGAGATTACATCTCAAAAAAACAAAACAAAAAAAATATCTAAACAAAAAAAGACTCAAACTATCCTTATTAATTTGATGATAGTATATTAACGAGTATTCTTATTTCCTACTAGATTAGTAATGAGAAATATAGTTGTAATGGGTTGAATAGGGTCCTCCCAAAGTTCATGTCTATTAGAATCTTAAAACATAACTTTATTTGGAAATAGAATCTTTGCAAACATAATTTCGGTAAAGATCAAGGTGTAATTATACCATATGAAGGTGAGCCCTAGATCTAAGGAGAGTGCCCTTATGAGAGACACAGGGCCAAAGCTACATGAAGTTGGAGGCAGAGATGGGAGTGATGCTGCCACAAGCCAAGGAATACAGGAGCCATTAGAAGCTGGAAGAGACAAGGAAGGGGCCTCCCAACCGCCTTCAGAGAGACCTTAACTCACCCACCACCTTGACTTTGAACTTCTAACCCCAAAACTGTGAAGGAATAAATTTCTGTTGTCTTATGTCACCTAATTTTGTGATATTTTATTATGACAGTCCTAAGAAATAAATACAGTTGAATACAGAGACAATAATGCTGGATTTTCCAGAAACAATACTTTTAAATATTGAGGCAGAACAACAGGGTAGAAAGAACACAGAAAACACATGGGCGAAGGGTGGCTGTGCTGGTTCCACTTTCAGTTTTTCACTAGGCAAACCAGTGAGTCCCTCTACCCACTTAACCATCACCAGAAGATCTACATGAGTCTCCCATCAATCACACAGGGGTGCTGACAAGATTGAAGGAGATGATATATGTAATAAGCTCTTGATAAGCTGTAAAGTAGACAGAAATGCTGATTTGGTGTTTTTATGGCACAGAGCAAATGTCAATGTTGCACTAAACACCTTTTTAGAGAGTATAAAAATAGAAAATACAAAGACATTCACACAAGTCAGTCTATGTTATACCTTGCAGTGCTCTCTCCAGTACAGAATATTTTTTCTTTCCAAAGTGGTGGGTTTATATTCTGAAGATGGACTTTGGACCCTGATATGACTCATTTATCAAATGGACAGGCGAATTCTTAGGGAAGCTTCAGAAGGGGAGTAACAAGGGCCTCTGTTATTTTTAGGATTATTATACTGTCATTAATAATCGCTTCTTGTACTTTTAGTCATCTAAACTGGAAATGAAAATAAATAGACGACTTTGGCCATGTTAAGACAGCATTAGTGTTTCTGACTGAAAATGTTTTAAGTTAGGAACAAAGAGTCCTGCCAGTAATGTCCATATCTTGTATTTTTTATGGCATTTGTTATCCTATTTTAGAAAAGTGGCAGATGAATGGCATCGAGGGCAAGAAAACTAATTGCCATTATTTAAGTAATCATCACAGTAATACTACTTCTATAAAATTCAAGGCAGGAATAACTACTAGAATAAATTACTCAATTCTCAAAGAAGCAGCTTACTTGCACCATTCAGAAGATTAAATTTTTAATTCCTAATTGTGAATCCGTTTATGTAATAAAAATATTATTGAGGCCAATTATTTCAAACATTATCTCTCAGAGAATTGATTTTGTCTAAACACATCTTCAAAGTGAAATGGAAGGTACACTCAAGGCTTCTGCTGCTCCTGCTTCCTTCCCGATCAGAGCAGGAAACAAGACACATTCCTGCGGGCTCATTCTCCATAGGAAAGTGATGACAACCCCAAGGTGTTCCATCAAAACAGAGCAAATGATTTCTGCAAAGTTCAACTCCTCCAGGAGCGTTTTGTCAAGATGAGTCCCTGTGACCTTGGAAGTCTACCTTGATGGCTGCCATGATTCTCCAGTTTGGCTGTTTTACACTTGAATGGAAAGCCAGCATGCCACGTGCTGATTCCTCACTGCTGTGCCCTCTCCCCGCCTGACTCCACTCCTGATAGGCAGGTGGTGATGACAGAGGAAAAGAACATGAGCACCCTGGAATTTCTCTCCATCCCCATTCGTAACCTCATGGCCTCACCCAATCCTGGGTGGGTCATTAGGTGCAGGATTCACCTAAGAGACCTTGGTGACTTGACTTCTCACCACTGCATCCCCATCCCCCTTCAGTGCCTTCCACACCTGTTACTTGGCCTTCATCTCAGGGATCTGGGCTCTTCTATCCTTTGGACAGGAGAGAACAGCAAGGCATGCCCCTTGAAACACACAAACATGAGATCCACGCCGGAACACCCCTCCCGCTGAGCTTCCAGATCTTCTCTTTGCCTCCCTTTATTACATTTAACTCTCATCTCTTCCTATGTCACACCTAAAGTCTGAGTTTCTTAATTCCAGTCCGAGGCTGGGCCTACACAGTCAGCCCCACCATTTCATAGTCTTGCTTTGGACGGTTTCATTCACTTGGGTTCAATCATAGTCTGAAATTATTAAATAGAAAGTTTCAGAAATAAAAAATTCATTATGTTTTAAATTGTGTGCCATTCTGGTTTTTTGCTTGTTTTGAGGCAAGACCTCACTCTGTCGCCTGAGCTAGAGTGCAGTGGTGTCTTGGTAGCTCACAGCAACCTCAGACTCCTGGGCTGCAGTAATCCTCCCGCATCAACCTCCTGAGTGGATCGCATGCTACTGTGAGTGGAATGATGAAATCCCACACTGTCCCATTCTGCATCTCCCAGGACATTGATCTTCCCTTTGTCCAGAGCATTCACGCAGTCCACAATGTCAACAATATCCACTATCGATGTATTAGTCAGGTAGGAGCCCTCTTACTTATCAGATCGCTAGCACAGTATTGGCAGTGCTTGTGTTCCAGGAAACCTTATTTTACTTATAAGGCCCCCAAAGTGCAAGAGTCGTGATGCTCACAGTTTTCATATGCCTGAGAGAAGCCATAAAAGTGAAAGAGATGAAAGTTCTTCACTTAATAAGAAAAGAAAATAAAAAGCGTGTGCTGAGATGGCTGAGATCTCCCACAAGAACGGGTCTTCTGTTTGTAAAATTGAAAGGAAGGAAAAAAGAAATTAATGCTAGCTTCGCTATCTCACTTCAGAGTGTTAAAATTATAGACGCAGTGGGCAACGAGTGATTAGATAAGATGGAAAAGGCTCAATTAAATTTGGGGTTGGGGATCAGAAACACGTTCCAAATGGCAGCAGCTGGGTTCAGTGAGCTCTGTGGTTTCAAGGAACACCAGGGTCTTGGAATGCAGCCCCTTCACAGGAGGGGCTCCTGCCTCTTCTACCCTTTCCCCATTTTCTAAGAATCAAATCGAGATAAAGACAGTGTCTAAGAGTTTTAAATGAAGCCCTGGAGTTGAAACCTGAGTTGTTCAAACTCCACACGCATCATTGCTTATTAGGAACAAAATTGTTACTTACAACAGAACTGCTGAAGGATTAAATGATAGCGTGTATATGAATACATACGGTAAATCAAAAAGTGCCTCGTCCATAGAAAGGGTTATAATCATTTTCATTTCAAGGAATTGCTGATCCACCATAACACCCCCACTTATTCATACTCTGCAGAACAGGCACCCAGAAATCCCCTCACAAGCCGTTTTCTCACATATTTTCAAGGCCTCACACAATCTGCCCCAGGAGAGAAAGAACTAGAAATAAAGAGCTATATTGCCAAGGTGAAGGAAAATATTCACAATTTCAGAGCCGAGGAACTTTTATCCCCATGCTCAGGGGAGACGCCAGCATTTTAGATCCCTTTGCCCTCCTTCCCGTCTGCAGGCTGGATGCCCGGCTGGGAACCAGGGTGCAGTGGAGAGCCTGGCGATGGTCTGCCTTTCAAACAAGTGAAGCATTGAGAAAGTGGCTAATTATAAGTACATTTTGAAAATAAATGCTAACATCTATTCCCCATTTACTAGGAGTAAGCCTTAAGCAATCCATTACTACATGTATGTTTTATATGTGTTGTTCTCAACTAATGCTGGGCAACTGTTCAAGGATTAGTCCAAACTAGGCGGCTGCCTGGGAGGACTAATGATCTATTGTCTTTTCACACTGTGTTTTCCAAATGTTCGACTTCTATTTAAAAGATAAATTTCTGGACTGTAGAGTACAAGGGTCAAGAAGGCAGACTGCTGATATGGGCAATTCACTTCTTTCCTACCACTTTGAATAATTCAACTCTGGCCCCAAATTTACAAGCCCAGTAGGCAACATAAAAGCCCAACAATGACAGATGCTCACCTTACCTCCCAGTTAGATGAGACCACCGTTATCTATTGTTTCTTCAAACTGTTCCTTTGCAATAAGTAGGGGGTCCTATCCTCTACTTCAAGTTAAATACAGACAGCACATTCCCAGATGGAACTTCTGGGGTACACAATGGATTCCCTTTTCCTTGTGTCTCTCCTTTTGCTGAGTTGAATACCCAGTGCTTCCAAGAATGAACCAAACTTAACCTAACAGAGACTCTACGGGGTCAGAGGGGATGTAAACAACACATTATGAACAGAATTCTTATGATCATTGAGGAAATGGATCAGAATTCTTAAGATCATTGAGGATAGGGATGTATAGACTGAGTTACTAATTGAATCAAAAGGCTATTAATTCTGTTAGGTGTGATAATGGTATGGGGGTTTACTTATGATAATGTTCTGATCAGTTGGATATGGATACTCAAGAATCTGCAGGAGATAAGCATTACGTCTAGTATTTATTTAAAAAATATGTCTCCCTGGCATACATAAGTAGAAGAAAAAAGATTGAAACATTGTTGACAACTGTTGAAGCTAGGAAGAAGGTGGTGGGGCTTTAGTATACTGTCCATGTTCTTTGGTTTGTGTTTAAAATTTTCATAATAAAAAGATTTATGAAAAATAAATGTCTTGATTCTTTTAATAAAACCCTAATATAGTCTAGTTTGAGGGTAGAGGGAAGTGGAGGGGGCAGGGGGAAGGACATTTGGCAGAAGAGGGGAGGGCAGGAGGCAGGAACTCACCTAATGTGCGTATTCCAAGGGTGTATAACATGCCCCTGGGGTGAGGGGCTCTTCTACAAATGGAACTTTACCCTAGAAGTATGAACAATGTAACCTCAAAATTGTACCCTTATATTAATCTGAAAAAATAAAAATAAAACAAATATATATATATAATGAAAAATTTAAAAAAGAGACATTTGTACCTGCCAGGTGATATGTCCAAGTATTATTATTAATGCAACTGGAATGCCCAGATCCATTTGAACTCATATGAACCCAAATCACAATTGGGTTGAACACAGGTGTAGAGAAAGGAAGTAAAGGCATAAGGAAAGGAGACTTAAGAAGGATGAGTAGAGAGAGAACCTCAGATAGAACAAGCAATAATTAAGTGCAGAGCCACAGTACGAAAGAAGTTAATGAAAGCCAAGAATGATAAGTTCAAGTAAAAAGCTGGCTAAACTCCTAACAGAAAATGACTGTCTGTGTTTCTGCGGGAGGCACAAAACCCTTCTTCCTTCCAAAATCCATCAAAATTTATAAATTTGTGCTGCCTGTGCCTACCCTTCAAGGCTGTTAGCTGCTGCCTCGTTTGCAATTACACAAAGCTTTATTCATACTTTTCTGCTTCTTTCCCCCCACTTTATAAAGGAAAGGATATTGACCAGCACAGGTCTTGAAATGTGGTCCATTTATGTGCTTAGGAAACAGAGAAGGAGGGATGGACGCATAGGTAACACAGAGGGGGAAGAAAGAAAGAAGTTGTATTCTTTCATGGGAAAAAAAACCTTACTGGGGGCAGAAGGTGGGGACTTACATTTAAGAGAAGACTTCATTTCAATAATCCCAAACCTACGGGAATCAGGTGATAGCTTTCTTCAGCAGCCTGCTGCTCAGAATTCGTTTTGTTTTAGCTAAACTACATCCACACATTCTCTTTGTGCAAAGCAATTCATCAAATATGCCAGGCTGGAAACAGTTGAGATAGTTTATCTCCTGCTGAGAAAAGAAACTTTTCATTGAGCTATCACATGCACGGTTATTTTTATTTGACTCTCAGTTGAAACACCCCTGGTGCATAACATATTGAAGACTTTATTGACCGTAAAATGTGCTACAGCCGTTAGGATTTTTCTTTTCCCAAGCATTTTGCCTTTCCGGAGGCATTTGGAAACCCGTTCCTGTTTATCAGTGTTTCAAGGCTATTTGCAATTTAGCAAAACTGAATTGGAAATTTAGTTAAATACCTGACATCTTTGAGTGAGTGCTTCCAAGATCTGCAATTAAGCAGAGCCGGGGAAAGTTTGCTGAGGCTCCTAATGCACAATCCACAAATGTTTTCACACTAGCTGAGATCCTGGGAAAAGAAAATGTTCTCGAAATACATCAGGAGCAAATCCACTTAAGAGACTACCTTATAAATCATTCAGTTTTGTCAGACAGTCTCTGGGCGCACTAAGCACTGGCTATCTTCAAGTTATTTTAGAGGCAATCACCTCTACTTAGTGCCACCAAATAACACGGCACAGGCTTTGTGGTTAAACAGCATGGGGTTACAGATTTCATGCTGGCAGGAGTTTGAAACTCTGGACACTATTCATTGAATGAATGAATGAATCAATCAATCAATGGAATAACTGTATGGTCTCTATGGAATCTTCCTGGGTTATTCCTTATAAGCTAATAGCAAATCAGGACTGAATGTCTGAGCTGCAACCTGACCATTAGCTCACACAATTTAAATTTCCAAATGTATATTTTCTTCCACATGTATATTTTCTCCTCCTCTCACCAGGTCATAAGGAGAGCCTGGACTTATCCCCTGGCCTCAGAACCTAATCGGTCCTCTTTCCTGCAGGTCACACGGCTGCTTTCAAGGACACGTCTTATTGGAGCATCACGCCTTTTTTAAACTCCAGTGAAGCCTATGCTCCAGAGCCTTCTAGACCTCTGACAACATTCTGATGAGATGGAGCAGGTGACCGGTACCGCAGAGCTTCCTATTCCACTCCCAGCCTCCTCTCTCCATCTTCTGAACACCGCATCTTACCACAGCCCTCAGAAGATCGAGATTCCAAGGGCTGCAGCTTGGCTATGCCGAGAATCTACAGATATTCTACACGCTGCTGAAGCAGCAGTGAGTGGCACAGAAATGTCCCCTCATCACGGGGAGCTTGATTTCTAGCGATTTGAAATGGGTGTAGAATAAGGGCTTGCATCTTCTAACAGTAGGCAGCTTACAAAGCACTCTTCATGCAGTATGTTCTATTTTCTGAGATTGTTTTTTCTTAATTCTCTCAATACTAGTTCCTTCAGGTCTCTGTTCAACCATCACCTTATAAGCAGAGCTTTTCCTTATAAAATATATCCCTTCCATACCCACCACCAGCTGTCTGTATTGATCTTACCCTGCTTTATTTTTCTACAGAGCCCTTACCAACACACATTCATTTATTCATTTTTTAATCATATTTAAATATAATTGTTTCAGGGTAGGCAACTTAGTTAATTTGGTAGTGAGTACCTAGCCCACAAGAAGGGTTGAATCAATATTCGTTGAATGAATTAATCCCTGAATAGTCATGAACAACAGGTATGATCATTATTCTGATTTTATAGATGGGGAAACTGCCACTTATGGCGATAAGAAATCGGCCCAGTTATTAGAGTAGAAGACTAAGGGATAGAGCTGAGATCAGACGCAGAGGCTTACAGATTGGGTGCAGGTATTAAACAACTGTCGGGCAGAAGCCAACTAGGGAGGCTGATAACCACAGGCAAAAACTGGCTCTATTAAAACATGGAACAAAAAAGCAGGATTAAGTTTGGAGATCACTTTAGAG
>CAUYQV010003312.1:0-39946 GCA_963574575.1 Galagoides demidoff
GAATGCCTGGATCTCTGGCACCCTAAACCGGGTCCAAGTGTCTCCCATTTCTGGCTGCTAAATTCAGCTTGGGAGTCCACGCCTCACTGCACTCTCTGTGAGACACACAAACTCCCCACGAACTGGGTACAGGAGCCTTTCATCAGGGAAGGATTGGTTTCTGTCTCTCAGGAAGCAAGCCGCGACCTGGCGCTGCAGGGCGCAGATGGAGCCGTTTCAGCTGCTGCCCTGAGTTTTTTCTGGCTGACACCGTAGTTCTGGACTATACTTCCAATCCAGCAATTCACCTCTTTGCTGTTTGCCCTGCGCTGCTTATCCGTGCAAGGATGCCATGCGGAAGGGATCCAATAAGCCCACTCTCACCTGAAATCACCAGGAGAGTTGACTCAGGGGTGCATCTCCTCCGCCATCTTGCTCCACCTCCGAGTGCTTTCATTTCTACATTTATCTCAAAAATGTCTTCATCCGTGTTGGCAAAGATGACCACATGTCATCAAACCCCAAATCCTCATCCTCCTAGATGTAGTAGTAAACTGAATTTCTCAGCCTCCTCTGCATAATGCAGAGTGACTGCATAATGAAATGTTTAGCCAATGGGATGTTAGGAGAAATAATGTGTACCTTTTACAGGCCCAGGTAATAAAACCCTTCTTGCTACATGAGACTCACTGTTTCCATCCCTGGCATCAGATATGGATATAGAAGTCAGAACCCTAGGACAGAAGGAGCCTGGATTCCTAAATTATCACTGGAATTCTCCCCCACCAAATACCTAAGAGTTTTGTGAATGAGATACAATCTACTGCTTTACATCTTAGTTTGTATGCCACATCAGTTATCTACACTGACTGATACATCCTATAAAATCAGATTTCTCTTCTCCGGCCACTGACACGAGTACGCAATCTGAGTACAGTTTGGATATACTGCTGATATTGTTTTGTGTCTTTCCATGTTTGATCTGGCTTTTAACCAGTTATTTTCAGAAACCATTCTATATGCTTCCTTGTAAGCATTTCTAGTTTCCTTGAAATGACGTATAGTTAAGAAAAACATCAAAATTGTCTCTATGTTCTGTAAGCTTCATCTCAAAACTATTAATGGGGAGAAGGTGGTTAAGAATGAAGTTAGGAAAAAGAGATTGTGGGCATAAAAAGCCCAGAGAGAGTCGTAGTCAAGAGAAAGTCAAAAACCCCTCTGATCTTCAAAACGAAAGTCACTGAGAAACTGTTATTCTTATAAAAACACTGTGAACCAGAAGCCAAGACTTACCTCAATACTAATGAAAAATGATGTGACCTTACCTTCTATTTTGGACAAAGGAAGGAAGGGCCACACACTTTTACTCTGAGGACAAATGGAGTTCCACATATTATTCCAAGAGGCAAATCACCCACTTCATGGAAAACAGAAAGGTAGAAACAAGGGCCATTTTGGTTCAAGAAGACAGTGATTGCTACACAGAACCCACCATGTACTCAACTCTCCTAGGAGAGTAGACATAATCTTACTCATGGGGGGTGACAGATGGGTGAAAACAAAAATTGATTAGTTAAGACCTAAGGGTTTATAGGAACTATCAATACTAAGAAATGGCAGTAAAATTTATTCTTTATCTAGTTTACTACAAGCTTCATGTCCTTAACACCATCATAAATGATGAAAAGATTTCTACAAATAGAAAATCCTTCTCTGAAAACTTTCTTCTCCTTTTTCACTCATGGGGGAACCCAGATTCTTGGACAGAATTTTTAATAGAAGCCAACTCAGCCTAATAAATGTTGGCATCTCTCACACATCAGGAGTCAACAAAATGATTTGCCTTGGAGACTTGGCCAGAGCAGTAGCTAAAGTTCATCGGGCTTTTGTGGAAACACTGCTCATCTAAGAAAACAAAATTCTGAGAGCTCCCATTGTGCAACTAGGGTGGCAAAATACAAAATAATAAAAGGAAACAAATGCTATGCCATTCATTTTCATGGAAAAAATGACCCATCTTATTGTTTTTTAGTTCCTTTTCTGTGCTTGCTAACTTATTCCATTATTTATTGAGGGGGAAAGGATAACACAATTAGACTCTCAATCTGTGAGATAAATTTTCTCTACACTCATCTCTTTTTTTGGTTATCATACAAAGACTGTTTTCTATGGTTTATATCTAACTAGGTTAGGCCATGGAAAAATCTTGATGGAGAATTTATCTCCATCTCTCTTTTCCATTCTTAGTAAATGTTTTAGTTAGGTTATAAGGAGTTGGGGCATTAATGGCTGAGAGATCACCCAAGTAACCCAAAGTGCTGCGAGTTTGGGGGTCTTTCCTAAAGAATTAAGTACACACAGCTTTTTTTCTCTACAGACACTTTACCAAACATACATTTTACCCTTAGACTTGAGTGGCATCTGCTCTAAAACACACACAGGGCTGATAAAAATCAGATGATAACTTAAGGAGAATATTCATGCTAAATAGAAAAAGAATGAAAACTTTAACAGGGGATTATCTCTGGAAGGAAGAGTTATAAGAAGTTTTTAATCTATATTTGATTTTTTTAAGCAGTGGAAATATATTATTTGGCCAAAAACATACTTATTAATAAAGAAATAAACATTTACTCTTTTACTTTTCATCTTTTGCTTTTTTGTCTAAGAGGAAACTTCAAAATATAGCAGCTTGTAGATGGATATCTGTGTTCTGGTAGCTCAGGAAAACACAATGTGGTTAAG
This sequence comes from Galagoides demidoff, assembly GCA_963574575.1. Lineage (NCBI taxonomy): Eukaryota > Metazoa > Chordata > Mammalia > Primates > Galagidae > Galagoides > Galagoides demidoff. The sequence goes on from CAUYQV010003312.1 coordinate 2,725, forward strand.
GAGGGAGAGGAACAGATGGCTTTAATAAATGTAGTCAAGACTAATGTACCCTTCATGGGTTAAGGCCACAGATTAGGTCTCTTATCTATACTGGCATCAGAATGTGGTTTGGGGTTTTCTGATTGTGTTCCTGAAGCATTAGGGAAACCTGTATACTTTTTTTAAATGCACATAGGAATATCCAGTTGTCCAAACCAAAATCACATCGAGAATACAGGGCAGCCTGGGAAAGAGCACGTTGGGTCTTATAGTCTCTGAGGAATAAAAGATGTGTAGAAGACTTGGAAAAAGACCTAAATAGCAGGCCTCATTTTCATATGACCTGATATTCAACATAGAAAAGCAAGTCTAAGCAAGTTGCTACCATCTAACTGTTTGTGTGGTCCCAAATTTGTATGTTGAAATTCTAACTCCCCAGGTGATGATATGAAAAGGTGAATTGTTGGAAGGTGACACAGTGAAAAGGCTCTTTATGATGAAGAGGGACTTTCCCAGGTACCTAATCTGTCTTGGTCTTGAACTTCCAAGCCTCCCAGGAAGAATAAATGTTTGTGTTTATAAGCCATCCAGTTTGTGGTATTTTATTGAAGCAGCTCAAACACGAGTATAAGTTATAAGCATATGCACCAAAATAGTTGAATATAAATCAGCATATTAAAGTCAACAGTATTCTTGTATCCCAGGGATAAATCCCACTTGATCATGGCAAATGGCAAATGATCTAAAATAATAATAGTAATAATAATAAATTTTGGATCCTTTTCTGGTTTCAGGATCAGGGTGATATTTGCTTCATAGAATGTATTGGGAAATATTTCTTCTTTTTCTATGCTTTGGAAAAGGTTGTATAATATAGATACTAGTTCCACTTTAAAGATTTAATAGAATTAGGATTTGAAGCCATCTGTTCCCAGATATTTCTCTTTGGGAGATTTTGTATAGTTGATGCTATTTCAGTGATTGATATAGGTCTAGTCAAGATTTCTAATTCTTTCTGGATGAGTCTAGGAAGGTGGTGTGCTTCCAGGTATTGGTCCATTTCCTCCAGATTTTCATATTTCTGGGAATAGTTTTTTGTAGTAATCATTGACGATTGTTTGAATTTCTTTTTTTTTTTTTTTTTGAGACACAGCCTCAAGTTGTCCCCCTGGTAGAGTGCTGTGGCATCAGAGCTCACAGCAACCTCCAACTCCTGGGCTCAAGTGAGTCTCCTGCCTCTGCCTCCCAAGTATCTGAGACCACAGGCGCCCATCACAATGCCTGGCTATTTTTTGGTTGCAGCCATCATTGCTGTTTGGCAGGCCCGGGGTGGATTTGAACCCACCACCTTAGGTGTATGTGGCCGGTGCCTTAGCTACTTGAGCCACAGGCGCTGAGGCGATTGTTTGAATTTCTGAGATGTCTGTTGTTATTTCTGCTTTATTTTTTCTGATAGATGATACTAGAGATTTTACTTTTCTATTTTTAGTGAGGTTGGCTAAAGGTTTATCAGTTTTATTAATCTTTTTTAAAAAAACAACTTTTATACTTCTGGTTGAAATGCAAGCTAATAAGACCTTTTTGGAAAAAAGTTTAGAGAATACTCAAGGAACTAAAAGTAGACCCACCATTTGATTCTCCAATTCCTCTACTAGGTATATACCCAGATGATCGAAAATCATTTTACAACAAAGACATTTGCACAAGAATGTTTATTGAAGCCAATTTATAATTGCCAAGACATTGACCCATGAATGGATTAACAAATTGTGGTATATGTACACCGTGGAATAATATGCAGCCACAAAAATTGGTAACTGCACATCTTTTATGTTTATTTGGATGGAGCTAGAACATATTCTTCTCAGTAATCTCAAGAGTGGGGAAAAAATTATTCAATGTACACAATACTACTATGAAATGACTATATAATCACCTACACATTCATACAAATGGTAAAACGTAAATAACTATAGTCTAGAAAGTAGAAGGGAAGAGGAGAGAGAGAGGAGAAAGGATGAGGGATGTCACAGGAGGGAAGGTTTTGGTGGAGGGATCTCACCTAATGTGCATGATACAATGGTATATTTGTCTTACCACACAAAAAGTAATCAAGGTGATGGATGTGTTAATCAGTTAAATGTAAGCATTTCACATTGTATATCAAATCAGTACACTGAACCCCATGAATGCATCAATGTACACAGTTATGATTCAATAAAAATTAAAAATAATAATAATAAATTTTAAAAATACAAAACAATTACTATTTACTACCAATAACCAGTTAGAAAATGGCATAAAGATGGCATACATGACAATGACTAAGAGCCTAAAGTAACTAGGAGGACAGGTAATAAAAAATGTGTGAGATTTAACAAAGGAAGTTGTAGACAGACAAAAAAATCGAAAAAAAAGTAAAACCTGAATAAAGGGGCAAACATATCATGCACAATGAGTCAAAATAAATGTCATAATGCAAATTATAAGGCAGAGAACTTAATGATATAAATCAAAATGTAGTATTGGATGCAACTATAGCAGCACTTTAAGAGACATTTCTAGCCCTTAATGAATGTATTGAGGGGAAAGGCAAAAAACTTTGCCTGGTGGTAAATATCCTTTTAGGAAAAGATAGACAAAGAAAATGACATTGGAAATTAATGACTAGAAGTAAAATATAAAAGACAGTTTTTTGGAAAAGCTTACAAAAATGGACAGTCTCTATGAGGACTGAACAAGAACACAGAAGAGGTCACTAATAACTAATTTAGGAATGGAAATGTGGATAGAACTAAAAATGCTGCAGATGTTCAAAAGATAATAAGAGTATCAGGAGAGACTTTAGGAAGACATTTGAAATAGGTGAAATAGTCAAATTTCTAGAAAATTTCTGGAAAAAACATACCTCAACAAAACTGATTCAAGACAAATAACTTTAAAAAGCAAATCAGCAATCACATTTTTTGGACAAGGAAAATATCAAATGGTTTTACCAGAAAGTTCTGCCAAATATTTAAGAAACAAGCAATTTCAATCTTAAACAAATTCTTCCAGGGAATAGAAAAAGGGGGAGCATTCCTCATCTTATTTTATGAAGCCAGTATAAATGGCAGAGCCAACATTTGACAAGGAAAGTATGAAAAAGGAAAATCACAGACTAACCTCTCCTATGAAAACAACTGAAAAAATTCTAAACAAAATATTTGCCAAATAAATCCAAATACAAAAAGGATTTTCCATCATGATCAAGTTGGGTTTATCCCAGGAATGTATCCTCTGTGATAATATTCAGAAAAGAAAAATATATGGGCACACATTCAGGAGGTGATAGATCTAGGTCTCGAAGGCTATAGACTGTCTTTTGTAATAATATTTTCCCCAGTGAATTAGATTTTAAAAGTTATTGCTTTGGGATACAGAGGCAGGAGGATGGCTTGAGGCAAGAAGTTCAAGAGCAGCAACATAGCAAGTTGCTATGCTATGCAAACTAAGTTTGCATATCCACAAAAAATGGAAAAAAAAATTTATCCAGCAATGGTGGCACACACCTATAACACCTGTAGTCCCAACTATTCCAGAGGCTTAGGCAGGAGGATTGCCTGACCTCAAGAGATCAAGGCTATAATGAATTATGACTACACTGCTACATTTTCTCCTAGGCAGCAAAGTGGCATCCATCCCTGAAGAAACAAAAATGCTATTGGCTGAAGGTGCAGTTAGAATAAATATGATATAGCCTTCTAGATAAGTGAAGAGTAAATGGAACACAGTGTGACTGTGCTGGAGTTCATCTGAGATTCATGGCTGTGAATTTTAAAATGATTTAGTAGGAGCCCTGGCTTATGCAATAAGGAAAAATATTGTCTAATGATTAGAACTGAAATAACAAAACTACAAACCTATGACTACTTATAAATGACATGATGATTCTTACAGAAAACCCAAAAGATATTGCTATACCAAGATATAAAAGTCAACTGTATTCCTAAATACTAATAGCAAATAGTTGGATAACAAAATCTTAAACATACTCCCATTAAACAGTCATACACTTTTAAATAAATCTAAAATAGCACAGATTTTTAAACCAACATTTGAAATTTGATTGGAAGTTATTAATGAAGACCCAATAAAAGTAATGATATAGTAATAACACATTTGTAAAGAAGGAAGAAGCAGTAACATAAAGAAGTCAAATTCTTTACACCTATACTTATATAAGTTCAAGGTAATTCTAAGAATAGCTCTATGGGGCTATGTTGTTCATAGGAAGGCAAAAGACAGATACCACCAGAATTGAAGATTTAGTATCCAGAGTTAGAGGGGTGTGGCACTGGTCCAGGGATGAACAGACAGATTAGCAACATAGAAGAGAGAGTTCTGAAACAGACTCACATGTGTTTGGAGTTGATTTATAACAGACCACTGGAGAAAGATAGGCACAACTCAAAAAGTGGTGCTGAGGCATATAGTATCCATATTAAAAGTCAAAGAAAACTAATTTCCTGCATTATACTACACATAAAAACATCCACATGAACACATTGGTGTAAAACAACATTTTAAAATGTATTTTGGAAAATATAAGAAATAATCTTTATGACATTGAGATTTGAAAGATTTTCTGAAATAGGATGGAGAATGCCTTAAAGAGAAATATTTGAATTCATTGAAAATAAAAACTTCTATGTGATAATGTGTCTGGATTTCAGTTTTCAAATATAATTGAATCAGGAGCCTAATATAGGGAGACTTGAAGGAAGCTAAGAAAATGCTGTGTGTTTACACAACAGAGTACTACTCAGACATAGAAAAGCATGAAATAATGTCTTTTTCCACAACTTAGATGGAACTTGGGGTCCATTATATAAGAAAAGTTATGCAGGAATGGAAAGCCAAATGCCACATATTCTTATGTATGGGTGTGAGCTAAGCTAGGGGTACACGGGGGCATACGGAGTGGTACAACGGACACTGAATCTTAGACATAGGGAAGGTGGGAGGTGGATGAGGAAAGAAAAACTATCTCTTGGGTGCAATGTATACTGCTGAGGTGATGGCGTTAGTCACACATCACCACTAAACAAAAACCATATCCCTAAATCAGAATAAAATTAAATAAATTTCCTCACTATTTAGAGACCTTTTGGCGGGGGAGGGGGAGTGTTTCTTCTCTCCTACTATCAAAGTTTCCATAATTCTAGGAGATGGCAGTTCATGTGGTTTCTTTTTTTTCTTGCTAGAATTTTCCCTTTTCACAATTTTAAGTTTAATTGTGTCTGGGATTAGGCAGAACTTTGCTGTAAATTATGAATTACATATTGTTCTTTTTGATCATCTATAGTCGATGCTATGATGTGCTTCCCAGATTCTCACAAATATCCCAACTCTTTCAAGACTAAAGCACTCCTTCCCTCAGCTATTAGGCCTGTTGGTAGTTGGCTGCTCTCTGCTGAGTTATTCTCTGGAAATTGCCACTGGCTAAAGAAAGTCATCTCATTCCAGGTTCATGTTTGTGGGGTGGCAGATATCTAAAGACTGGCAATTGTCTCAATTCAGATGTCTTTGAGGGGCTTTCCCAAGTTCAGAGGTTCCTCAAGGGATCAATTGAGACATTTGTCAGGACTTCGATAGAGTTCAACTTCTTGCTCTGATCCTGCTACATTCTTCCACTCTCACTGGTCCTCATCTAAACAGCACTGCCCAATAAATAAATAAATTTTAAAATTGAGATGAGCTGTAATTCTGGCTACCCTATTTTACCATAGATAATGTGCAACCACATTTTTAGCCTAAAAATTTAGAAAAAAAGTATTTCGTTTGAATTTTCTAATTCAAACTTTTATTTGTTTGTATTTAAGTCCTTTTTTTTATTCTAAAGGAATTTATGAGCATATCAGCTAGATTGCTAGCTCTTTCCTAATATATAGGAATATGTCGCTCTTCATTGGCCAAAAAATATTTTCATAGCAAGTTTATAAACATATGTTCAGCAAAAGCAATTATCATATTCCAGGGTATGATTTTGCAAACAAATATTGTTATTGCTTTCTAGACATGCTTTTAACATAGAAGTATAAGTAAAAATATTTAAAATATTTAGATGAATGTGGTATTAGTACTATCCACATATAATGTGCATCCTTATTTTTCCCTCAATAATGGGGGGAAATGGATATTATGTCCTGCAAAGTACAATATGTTAGAAACTATTCTACAATATAATTATGGATACAAGAGAAATGTTCCGCTGCCTCCTCAATTGCTTGTGTCCTAAAGGCAATATACTAGAGCAAGAGGAGAGTTATGGAAGGAAACAGGTATAGCTAGGTAACAGCTGAGAAATAGACATATAAAAGTCCTTGAGAATCTGAATTAAGGAAGTTATATCCAGACAATGAGCACAAGAAGCTAAGAATTAAAAGAGAATATGACTTTCACAGAACAACCAAAGAGAAATGGTCGACGATAGAATAAATGGAAAATAAATCCAAGAGGTCAATGCTTCATTTAAGCTTTGTTCCCCTGCATTTCCTAACTTCTCGTAGCCAGTGTCCTTAAGCACACTCCAACTGAAGGTCAGTTCATGGGAGCTCTTACAAAGGCAGAAACGAGTTTACCTCAATGCCACCATCCCGCAAGGCTTAGACTTAAATCACTCACTCAGTCAAGACTGATGGATGTGTATTCAGGAGACCCCATCTGAGTCAGGCATGAGGAGACTCAGATAAAGTACACCACAGCTGAACCAACTGGACTTCTCCAGTGCTGAAGTGTCTCATCTTGTCTCTCTGCCTGCCAGCTGCCAGCTCATCTGATCCAGTTAAGAGAGGGAAAACATATTTTCTAAAAGCTTTCTTAAGTGCTCACATGGCCAGCTGCCCTTGTTTGTTCTGAGCACTGAAGTCACTGGGAACCACAAAACCCAGCTGGAACCACTTCAATGCGTTACTGCCCAGGGAAAATGATGGTGTGAAAAGGTAAAAGGAAATTATGGAAACATGCTGAGTCTTCATGGATGTATCACCCTGGGCTGGTACCAAGGGTCTGACACTGGCAAAAGTATAAGCTACTCTCCAGCTTCAGAGCCAACAGTGATGTCTGAAGAGCCTGAAATGACCCTTACAAATTACGTGAAGCAAGCAAAGTTTGATTCCTCACAATGAGCCTGTCCCTTCTCCATGAATCTTTTTATCATGGCATCTAGTCTAGTGTCCCCTAGCGCCCTGACAAGGCAAACCCTATATTGCGTCATCCCACATGGGTCTGCCTTTTCTAGGCAACACTTCACGATTTGGTTCTCCTCTCAAACCTTATTCAGTTCATTAATTTTAACATACTGTTTCTGGTCACCTGTTATGAGGCAGGCACCATATTATAACCTTAGTCATAAAACAATACATTAGACGTTCCTTGTTTTCAGGAACTAAAATAGCTCCATTTACCAAAAGAATGCAAAAATTTCTCTAACTCCTACATTGATACTAAGACATTAATTAACACATCAGGGTTTATCTATTCTGCACGTATTTTACTTATCTCTACCTTATTCCACTGCATGCTTCAGTTTGGGAAATAGTGAACTCTGAAGGGCAACAAGGACAGTGGGGCAGAGATACAACAATAGCTAGAAATTAGTTGGAAATACAAATAGAGATTTTAAGGGAAAGTCTAGTCTGGATATGAGCAAGAACAAGGCTACCCTGGCGGAGAGAAGACTGAGAACTGTGTCCTGGGAGTGTACAGCATTTACAGTATGCACAGAAAAGTGAATTCAGAGATGACTCAGAAAGAGGGCCAGTCATGGGAGAATTGAGTTTGGTTTGGAGATGTCATCAGAACCCTTAGTTAATAACACACGGTCATTGTCCTAGAGCCCCCAGCCACCTCAGGGGCTTTCACTATCTTCCCCTTGTCCCTGTAGGGGAACAAGTCTCTGATCTGTGAGTGAGGAGGGACAGCATGCTGTCCTTGCTAACTGGGGACGTGAGTAAGGCTTGAGGATTCAGGAACTGACCAAATGGACTCACCGGGGAGCTGTGCTTTAGGACTGAGAGCAGGGTTGGCCCTGCACCAGGCGTATGATTTCAGTTGTTGGCTGCAAATGTGTACCATTTCCCGATGGAATGCTACTGTTCTCCGACCTGCCCTCAACTCAACACACGTCCCAATTCATTGACGTCTCACTAAATGCTTCAGAGGATGTTTGGAATCAGAAACACAGACTCGCTGCATAGTATTTAAAGAGCATCACCGGAGTTCAGGCTTCTCATCCTGCCCAGGAGGATGCTGAGTCTGAAGAATTATTCATTTGTCCAGGGTTGCACAGCAGTTTAGCAGAATAGTGAAACAAACTGATTCAGACTCAGAATGTCCAGGAATCTTAAACTGTGTGCTGTAGGCAGGCCCACTAAAGCCACTTCCACTCCTGTTTAAAGTGGAATAAGAATTTCACACATATACATGTGTGTGTAGATGTAATAGGTTATTTGTAATATGAATGAGATAATGAATTCAAAGCATTTGGTGGCACAGCAAGTCTTCTGACACAGTTTGGTGTTCTTTCCACCAAGCAAGAAACCATCTCTCTTTTTTTTTTTTTTTTGGCCAGGGCTAGGTTTGAAATCGCCACCTCCAGCATATGGGGCCAACACCCTACTCCTTTGAGCCACAGGCACCGCCCCAAGGACCCATCTCTTATAGAGAGAACTTAGAAATGACTCACACAGGCTCTTTGCATATATACAAACCCACCACTGACTTATGCATTCATTTATGTAACAACCATCATTTGAGCATCTCTGTAACAGGGCGCCAATGTACCCATGCTGAACAAGACCTGAGTTCTTTCCACTGAGGAGAGAGAAGATTGTGCCTATGACAGCCAGCAGTGGACTCGCAGGGGGGAGTAGGGAGAGTCCAGAAGCAAGGAGATTAGCTGGGAAATTCTTGCCTTAGTCTTCAGGAACACAGGAGCAAGGTCCTGAATGACCGTGGAGAAAATGAGAATTCAGGGATAATGATAAAAATTTGAGGTAGGAGCTTGAGACTTACCCCTGACATGTGATTACAATTATTATAATGTGTTGATAGAATATTTGTTTGTTTGTGATTCTGAAGAGCAATTTGCCTCCAGAATTCCAAAATGAGCCCAGGTGGTACTCTGGCCTCAAGGTCACATGTGCTTACTGTAGTGCGAGGAGCAGGACAGGTGATGTGCAGTAAGTCTCCTGTCCACATTCTCACTCATCATCAGGGGAGCACAGGCTTAAGGTGTTGGGGCTATAGAAACAGGGACTGGTTAGCCAGGTCTAAGACCATCTGAATTTCCTCCCTGCCAAATTAATCAAGGGGATAGTAGATCTGGTTTAGATGGTAACAAAATGAGGAGAGCAGGGCTGAGCAAATATATGAACGTTTATCTTTTTCAAGTAAGTACACTTGGCCGTGGAGCCTGTGGCTGTGTTTTATAATCCACTCTTAATAAAACTGCTGAAGGGAGGGGCCCTTGCTCCTCAGCCTCCAAGTCTGTGCTCCCTGCACCAGGATGCCGGGCTGAAGTGTTGTGCTGCTGAAGGCATCAGGCAGAAATGTTCACTGGCCCATTAAAATTCTGCACCTAAACACTGCCCGCCCTGCCCCTGCCTGGATTATGGCCTGACTTTCCTCCGGGGCCTGCTCTCCACCCCAAGACAGGGAGAATGAATGGTTAGCGACTTGCAGAAACTAAAACAAACACCAAAGTTTGCCAACACTAAACTCTTCTTCACAGCTAAATGGACCATAAACTTTTAGGACCCAGAACAAAACCTTGATTCAGTCCCTTCTACAGTTGCTGAGGGTACAAAGACTGCACAGTATATTTTTGCCTGCGAAAACAGTCTCAAATTATTTTTGTAAAAGAAAAATAGTGTTGGGGTGGGGTAGCGATTGCCTGGAAGAAAGTTTTATCTTGTGTTTAGAAAAATTAGCCAAGAGGCAATGCACACAAGTTTGTCTTCATTCCCATTTCCCTGTTCTCTACAAGAAGGTCCCAAACCACACTGAAGCCCAGAGTAGACACTGAAAAGGGAAACATCATTTCCCCAGGTTACAAAAAGTATTCAGGATGAGGTCCATGGAGAATTTTCCTCCAAGCATGTAACTCATCACCTTGGGAAAGACCTACAGCCATGATACAAAACAAATCAGTAGAAAGTCTGTGGATAATTCAAGCTTGCCACTATTTTCTATGTGACCCTTGAGAATAAGCATCCCTAGCATCTTTGGCTTGCCACTGCGTCATGTCAAATGATCCCACCTTCACGGGAAAGATGGGAGATTCCAGAGCCCCTTCTACACCTCCCTGTAGGTGTCCTGATCCCTTGACTGCTGACAGTTAATTGAACCTAAGCGTGTTTAAAGATGCAGTGGTAGGCTCACCTGGCCAGCACTCAGTGGATAACAGAGAAAACAACTTATAAATTCTTCAGCATTGCTTGGCTTAGAAGGTGCTTACCTTGCTGGCTAGCTGACTTTGCAACTACTTCTAGTTAAGGGTTCCAAGGGACTGAAATGTAAAGAGCCAGCAAGGTGTCATAACACTGAGGACAGAGCAAATTTGTTTTCCACCCTCCTGCGCCCGGTGACCACGTTCCTGCTCCAGGGCAAATCTGCACATGATGATGAGTGGTATACGTAGGCTGGTGCTAGCATGGAATGCGAGGGGATGACAGTTTAGGTCTTGAACCTTCCATCTGCCATGGATTCCAGCAAGGTAGTCCAAACCTATTCTGTTTTTTCTTTCCCTAATGCTGCAAAGTTTCCCCAATTTTAGTTAACACTACACTGGCTCAGAAATTCTGGCAGCTACAGACTGGGTTTTGAACCTCACCAGTTTCCACATAATTAAGACAGACAAAGTGAGTTCACTGAAATATGGTCAGATGAAAATAAACAATTTAGTACTGCAGGAGAAGGTTTCAGGCTGGGTCTGAGATAAGTGTCCATCCCAGGGCTCTGTATCAGACATGTGTTAAGTATTAAGTTGTTTTTTAATAGTTATACCTGAGGGGGCCTTTGATAACTATAAAAAAGGAGATAAGAAAACAATTTATCAATCACCTATTACCTACCAGGCACTGAATAGGCATTGTCTCACTTCTTACAAATACCTGTATTCTAGCTAATTTTATTCCCATTTTTAAAAAATTAAAATGAAATAAAACTTGCCCAGGATCATAATGCACATAAACATCATGATTAAGGTTTAACTGTAGGCTTTTCTTGGGCAGGAGTTCACACTCTCTCAGCCATGCACCACTGCCCCCATGAAGAAAGTAACTGGTGTTAGAGAAAGCAATGGAGTGGAAAGGAAAGAAGGGAATAATTTAAAAATAGGGAAAGAGGCTCAGCACCCATAACACAGTGGTTATGGTGCCAGCCAAATATACTGAAGGTGGCTGGTTCAAACCCAGCTCGGGCCAGCTAAACAACTGACAACTGCAACAAAAAAATGCCAAGTGTGGCGAGTGCCTGTAGTCCCAGCTACTTGGGAGGCTGAGGCAAGAGAATCACTGAAGCCCAAGAGTTTGAGGTTACTGTGATCTGTGTCCCCATGGCACTCTACCACGGGCAACATAGCAAAACTCTGTCTTGAAAAAAAAATAGAGAAAGAAGGGAGAGAAGTAGAGAAAAAATAGAAATGAGAAAGGGAAAGACTGCAAAGAAAATCAGTGAGTGCCTTGGGTATGTAGTGGAATTTGATGCTTTGGTGATTAATTATTTACTAGTAAGTCAGTCCTTCTGGAGACCCTGGGGGAGCCAAGGTTGTGGTACAGCTGTTTTCCCTGGGGTCCGGAGTGCAAAGGTCTCAAGAGACTCTTTGAGCTACTTAATGCAAGAGCTGGGAAGGCAAATGACCTTCTTACATTGTGATGACAGCATTTTTTGATGGAAAGGAAGCCTTTTAGGATAGTCAGTCTTGAACCCTACTCCCTCTCTGAACCTTGCCTTCTGAGTTTTCTAGATGTAATGAAAGGATGTTTAGGATTAGAGATAGGGACCAAGCTTTTTTTTTTTTTTTTTTACTCTCTGTGTTGGTTATTAACTGTTGTCGCTAAGCTCTAGCCCCTCCACTCTCAGCTTTGCAGTGCTGGGCAGCTGGGAACCACTTCTGCTTTGCTAGCTGGAGGTCCATTAAGACATCCAGCCTAATCTGTCAGGGGGCGCTAGAGGGAGACTGGAAGAAAAGGGGAAGAGGCACTTGCTACTTCTAGTTTTCTTACTGGTTCTGTTAGCAACACCTAGCAGCACGTAGCCCAGTGTTCAGTTTTTTTTCTCCTCCTTACCAGAAATAGCCTCGATTTGACAGCATCTGACCTCCCGCTCTGAGGGTCCCCCCTCTGAATGCTGAAGACACCTACCCTGCCCTTTCAGCTCTGTGGGGCCCTCCTGCAAGCTTTCAGATCCAAGTCACTTCATGTCTCCCCTTTGTACCCTCCATCCCAGGGATGGTGATTGCTTTCTGCAATTGCCACCTCTGTGATGCCTCAGTGGTCCTCCTTTGTACTTTCTTTTTCTTTTTTTTTTTTTTTGATACAGAGCCTCAAGCTATCCCCCTGGGTAGAGTGCCATGGCATCACAGCTCATAGCAACCTCCAACTCCTGGGCTCAAGCGAGTCTCCTGCCTCTGCCTCCCAAGTAGCTGGGACCACAGGCGCCTGCCAAAATGCCCGGCCATTTTTTGGTTGCAGCCATCATTGTTGTTTGGTGGGCCCAGGCTGGGGATTCGAACCCGCCACCTTAGGTGTACGTGGCTGGTGCCTTAGCCGATTGAGCCACAGGCGCCAAGCCCCTTTGTACTTTCAATATACTGGCAGGTGTCTGTTTTCTGGACTGGTCATAGCCTGGTTTATTATCACTTCTGTCTCCATCCAAGATAAAGCTGAGCAATATTCTGGTATGACACTACATATATCTTCTGACAAAGGTGTGACCCCCTTCAGGAATCCAAAGGCACTGTCACTTATGTGCTCTTCAGTGTAGATACAGCAGAGTTTGTGATCATGCTTGATGATATTTTTAAATAAGTTATCTGGTTCTTTTTTTAGTTTTCTGATAGCAGAAGTTGAGGATCTAGATTGTCATTAAATTTAACCTAGCCTACCGCACCTAAAAAGGATTGAATAGTGAACATAAGGCATGAGGTCTTACGATTAAGTTTATGAACTCATCCTAGAAAAAGTGTTATGTACCTCATTGCTAAATATCACTGTGGTCACCTTTGAATTACTCCTTTTGTGAAGCTGTACCCTAACACCAGCATCTAGTCTACCCTCCAAAGCAATTTTGGAACTCTTTTTCTGAAATGGCTATCAAAGATGTTATTGAATGTCTTGCATATCATCAAGAGGTCTTCCTTTCAATATTTTCTTTATCTTCAGGTAAAGAAAAAAGTCAGTGAGAGCCAGATCAGGTGAGTAGTGAGGGTGTTCCAGTCTAGTTATTTGTTTACTGGCTAAAACTCCCACACAGACAGTGCCATGTGAGCTAGTGCATTCATTCTTGTGATGCAGGAGCTACATCTTTCTTATGCCTAAGATTCTCCTAACTGTTCCTCTACAAAGTTTACTCGGTCTGCTGTGCTTCTCACAGTCAGACAATGATTTTGGTGTACAATAGGCAAACTTTTGCAATGTTTTTGTCAGTTCTGCTTGTTACTAGGTGCCCTGACCTCCCTTCATCAGTAATGCTGTCTCTCCCCTCAGGAAAACATTTCAACCAGTGGTTCTCAACTTTCCTAATGCTGCAAACCTTTAATGCAATTAAAAGGGGTCATGACCCTCAGGTTCAGAACCACTGATTTTAACAATTTGTACACTACTGAATTCTTCATGGCATTATCCACATAAATGTCGGGGTCCCTCCCCAGGGGCAGGAGCTGCTAAGACCTGTGGAACTCGTGTGGCCAGCTGAAGAAATATAAAGTTAATAATGACAATAGAGAAAGGGACATGAGACACAGAATAGAATTTTCAAAGGTGGGAGCTCAGGAGACCATCGTCTCTTCGTGGGCTCTGATGAGTGGCCTCTAGTCTTTGTTCCACACAAGTTTTATTGAAGTCTATCTGCCCAGGTGGTAAGTGAGAGGGGAAGAAAGACAGCAATAGTTTCTTTGAGTGAACTGTCAGCTCCTATTGTTATTATTAACTTTAAGGATTTGAGCAGTTTTGGAGCATCTGAAACTTGAGCCTTGTGTGGGGGAAGCCTCCTGTCTGAAGTCACACACACAGATTCCTAGGGAGGTGTTAAGTTCCGCTAGTTCCCTGTGGAGTAAAACACCACTGATGTTAATCTCCTCTGAGGAATCAGCAGGAGAAAGGCTTTTTTCTCTCATCATCACCACAGAGGATTTTCCTCTGTGATAAGGGATGCAAGCTCTTTTGCCCATTTCTCAGGGCCGGCTCAAGGAGCTGTTTCCTCTGCCTCTGCCCCAGCCAAATGCAAATCTCCACAGTGGGTATCTGTTAAACAATTTGTCTATTTAATAGGCAGGAAATGAGCTAGAAGTTTTATCTATTCTAGGCCTTGTCATGACCACTTTTAGGACCATTTACTCACTCAGAGTGTTCACAGGCTCAGCAGGGTATTGGTATTAAGCTGTATCCCAGGTAAGCCGGAGTTTTAGGAAAGGCTGGAAACTTGATCAGATAAGAAATTTAGCAATGGCTAGCTTAAACTAGCTTACTTTTATTTGTTCCAACTCCTTCAGCTTGCTTTTTAATGTTCCCTTTTTCTGGGGGTGTTCTCCCCTACCAAGAATGGGTCTTCAGTTTCCATTCTTCCTGCAATAAACTTGGACTAGCATGTCCCTGTTTTCACTTCCACTCTTGTCAAGTTTAACAAGAAATTGATGAATGTTTGTTCATTGCTGTAATTCTAGCTCTGACATTCTTACCATAGCACATAAAACAATGCAACAATAATAATGAATGCCACTCAGCAAGACACCATCACACATCAACATAACAACTACCATAAGACACTGATAGATCAAGGTTATGAAGCCTTACCACGTTGTTTGTATAGTGACATCAACATTTGCGAACTTAATTGTCAGACCTCATATTTACTTCATCCAAGACACAGAGGATAAAGGATTAACTAGTGCTGTTCACAAAATAATTCCTAGTTTTCTTTCTTCCAAACACGTGATTGGACTACACGTCCCTGCTCCCTGGAAGTCAAGGTTGCCATGAGGGTTACTGCGGCCAATAAAATATGAATGAAGACAATACCTTGTGGTACATCATAGAGTGGAATATTATTGGGTAATAAAAAGGCACAAAAAGACATAGAGGAAACACAAATACCTATTTACAACTTAAAAAAGCTAATCTGAAAGCCTACTGATTCCAGCTATACAACATTCAGGACAAGGCAAAACCATGGAGACAAGAAAAATAGCAGTGGTTTTCAGGTGGAGAGAAGAGTGGGAGAGGTGAATGGCTTGAACACAGGTTATATTTAGGGCAGTAAGATGATTCTGTTTAAGAACATAATGGTGGATATGGGATATTGTGCATTTGTCAAACCCCATAGACCGTGCAACACAGAGAGTAAACCCTGACCTCAACAGTGGACATTAGCAGCCTATCAACATGGGTTCGACCATTGTTACAAATGTACCTCACTGACGCAGGACATCAATGACGGGGAACTCTGAGGGGACAGGATGGACACTCTGTACTTGTGTAACTTTTCTGTAAACCTAAATCTGTTTTAAAAAGTAAAGTCTATTTTTAAATAAAAGATAAAGGAGAAATGTGAATGAATATAATCTGTATCACTTTTGGGTGGCAGAACATGACTTTCCTCCCCCTTCCTGTTTTCCTATTTTAGCAGTGGCAGCTTGAAAATGAACCTTCTTCATTGCATCAGGGTTCTCCAGAGACAGAACCAATAGGATATAGATCCAGGCATAGGTACAGATAGATGATGATGGAGAGAGAAAGATGGTTATGAGGGGGGATTTATTAGGGAAATTGGCCCACGGGATTATGGAGTCTGAGAAGTCCCACAATAGAGTGTCCACAAGTTAGAGAACCAGGGAAGTCAGTAGCGTGAATCAGCCCATCAGAACTAGGGAGTTCAATGCTGTTACTTTCAGTACAAGGCCAAAACCCTAAAGAAACTGGAGGGCTGCTGTCCAGGGGCAGGCGATGAAGGTTGTCCCAGCCACAGAAGGGAGCAAGCAAATTGCCGTTTCCTCTGCATTTTTGTTCTGTCAGGTCCTCAGCCGATGGGATGATGCCTGTCCACACTGAGTGAGGGAGGCAAATCTTCCTTCTTCACTCATTGCATTGCTAATCCATTTCAGAAACACCCTCACAGACATGCCCAGAACTAATGCTTTACTAGCCATCTGCATATCATTTAATTCAGTCCAGTTGACACCTTAAGTTAACCATCACACTCACCCTTGTTCCCTGAGTGAAAATGAACATATATCTGCTTTCTTACTCCCTATCAGCTGTGGACAAATTATTATTAATTCCTGGTATATATGACAATGACATAAAAACACAAATGTGATGACTATGAATCAATTATTTATACATATAAGGCTCCCATATAAGAAATAAATAAATGCTTGACAAATTTCTATATTTTTAGTCACTAAAAATATGGGCTATAGAATTAAACATTACATTTTTTCACTTAATCAACTGTTGTGGCAAGAAAGGATATTGCTGCTTTGATGAGAGAGGCAGCAGCCAGATTGCAGCCTGTATGATGTTTATTCACAGAGAGTAACTGCTGGCCATCACAGTATCTCCTGATCTTTGTTTAGTGTAAATGGGGTTGTTGAGACGATTCAGTACTATCAACTTTCAGCCACTGAATACACATTTCAAGAGCGCTAGTCAAATAAATGAATTCCAAATATAAACACCACTTTTCCTACAGTTTAATAGTCTGCTACTGAAGACCCACACACATCTTTGAAGTAAAGAATGAAACAAAAATATGACTCATGACTCTAATGCCAGTGAAGAACAGTGGTGTGATTTAAGAGACAAAGAAGCAAAGAGCAATCGGTATCACAAACCACCTAGATTTGTTGTTCAGAGCACAGGTGTCAAGAATTAAAAGGGAAGATAAATTGCTGGGATTTGTTTAGAAGGCTGATCATGAGGACAAGGGCTTGACTGTTCAGACTCCAGCTCTTCCTCAGGGCCTAAAGATTTCCTCCACTTTTCATAAAGCAAAGTCCACACACATCTGGACCTTTTAAATACCACACCCTAGTGCTGCAACAGATGCTCTTACTTTCCAGGGTAAATGCAAAGCAGTGTATGTGGAATCCATTGGCCCTATTTCCAGGGCAAAATCATCCTGCCTTCTAGCTGCCAGTTCATAACCTAAAGAAGTCTAAATCCTCCAGTGACATATTGACCCACGAGGCTAATTCGAGAACAGCAGAATGTCTGAAGAGTCAAAGGTCCCTATCTCTGAAGTAGGCAAAAATTCCTTGTAGAAGATTATGAATAAAACAATTATGTTGAAATAATTTTAAATATTTTATGTTCATTAAGCTTTTATATTTTTAATATACTTAAAATAGGTAGCCTATTAATGCACTAAATGTTGTTCAATTGATTCGGTGTAGCTGGCAACAATAGGCTAGGCCCAGCTACACTAAATGATATGTATATACATATACACTTGGTGATATATACCAAGAACCCCAGCGAATGCCTAAAACTGAGCATAGTACAAAACCTTGAGGTGGCTACTAAGTGACTAACCAGGAGGTAGCATGTATAGTGTGGATGTATTAGACAAAGAGGGGTTCACATCCAGAGACAGTCAGTTAGAGGTTTCATCATGCTACTCACCACAGTGCAAAAATTAAAACTTACGAATTCTTTATTTCTGGCATTTGCCATTTAATATTTTCCAAGCACAGTTGACCTAGGGTAAGTGAAACTGCACAAAGCAAAACTAAGGACAAGAGGGTTTACTGGACTTGGAACACATAGAGGTAGTCTGGAGTGGGTGGTTGCCAGAAAAACAAAGGAGGCAGACGGACCTAAGACATCTTAGTGAGAGCAGAACGTGAAATGCAATACTCTTCAATTGAATAGGAATGTCCAGTTGCTATAGTGCCACCAGATAGATAATCATCTTGGTGGGGACCTGGGTTTGCAGATGTTCCATCAAAGTAAGATTTCTTGTTACACCTTACAGAGGAAGATGACCTTGGACTGAATCTTCTAGGGTGCACACTTCCCTCTCACCAGAGCAGACACAGACGAGTTCTTTGTTTCTGTGTAAGCCCCCAAAGCCTTCCTAATAACAAACTAAGTTCAGGTGGTGAAAATGGTGCCTTTGTTATAAAAACGGTGGCCAGAAAATGCAAACTCATTGAGTCACTAGGCTCAGCTATTTCCTTCAAAATCCAACGCTGAGCCAAGCGGCTTGTATTTTGTCTTCTCAACCGTGGTAACATTCCCTTGTAGGAGACTCCTGGGTCACCTGCAGGCAGCTGGGGGCACAGCCCCCCTTTGAGGCAGGTTTTCAGACCAGATTTAAAACCAGTTACCAGACACGTAAGTGAGGGCATGGGTGAGAATCTGGTAGGCGGGGAGAAGGAGGCGTTCGGGAGAAGGGGCACAAACAGCAAAGGAGGAGGAAGCCTCCAGAAAAAATAAACAGAAGCAGCAGCGGCTGGCGCCAAGCAGAAGAGAAGATTGTTTTTTGACAGGATTTGCAGACACAAGAAGAGAAAGGAGAGAAAAGAACACTATTCACTCCTGTGCTCAATCCACAAGCATTTCATGAGCAGCTCATGTATATACGATATTGAAATAAACATCCTTGCACAATCTGGTGGCGCATGAGGGTTTCATCACGCTACTCGGAACAGAACAAAAATTAAAACATGAATTCTTATTCATAAGTTTCCACATTTTTCTGTAATCATTTCTTTCCTGTCTCATAATTGGTCCTTAGCCTAGATGCTGCAGGAGGAAGGGACACTTGGGTGTGCCGGGAAACATCAGGAAGGCTATAGGTGAAGACCAAATCTGGAAAGTCAGAGGGGGATCTGGGAGCTTGGCACAATGGAGGAAGTGTGAGCAGAGGGCGTGTTGGAGGTACAACAGGAGCCCATGGGGAGAGGCAGGGAAAAGGTCTGAGAAATAAGCCAGGTTTGGAGCAAGTTAATGTGTTAAAATGATGTTGCCTCCATGGCTGCTTGGACACCGGAGCGAGGAAAAAGTCCGTGTGATTTATTTCATACTTGTGCTGTGGGCAGGGGTGCCCGTGGGGAACTTAAAAAGGTGTGTTCTGAAGCTCTGGGCAGGTCACAGCAGAGACATTAGTGATACCTTCAGGAGCAGAGATTTAAAGGTCTGAACTAGGGGTTTAGATCTGACAGACATTTGAATAGGAAGGGGCTGCAAGAAGGTGAAATGGACCAGGGGCCCCAAGAAACAGTAGAAAGCAAGCAGAACGTCAGGGATTTGCGCACTGGTAGAGGATGCTTCATAGCCACTGAAAGAAACTGGATCAGGGTCCTGGACAAAATGACCGAGGGATTACACAAAGAATTCTTCCCTGAGGTTACTGAGCATATCTCCGGCTGTGCACATAAGGGTCAGAATCCGTGGTCAGAATGCATCTTAAAATAATGTATACCCAAAATTAGATCACCAGCTACATTTTGGAAACAACAATGTCTTTCCCTGAGGCCCGTTACTGTTGCTGGGATGTCCCTGAGCTGTTTGGCCTGTCCCCTGGCCCTTCATCCAGAAGCCACTACTTTGCCTGTGTTCCAAATCCCCTATGTCAGAGAAATGCTTCCTTTTAAAGAAGGATTTGATGAGCCTGAATCTAGAGCCTGTCTCTGATCCTCTGATTTTGTAAACCAGGACTGTATTATATTGAAACCAGAAACAGAAATCCCTCTTTCACAGAATGGACTTCCCAGTAGAAATGGGAGGAACAAATAAAAGGCTTATAACTTCATTTTGACGTGCTGCTGTCACTATAGAAAGTGATTTCCCTAACCCCACAGCCCAATCAAGCAATACGCAGGAAAAACCCTGCCCTAGGCTTGGAGCACGCACTGACCTAAACCCAGAGTGAGGGCACAGTATACACCTTCTGCTCTTGAAGTCGTGAGCACTCATGTACAAAGAAAGACCTCTTGGAAGAATGTCTTTAAAGGCACATCTCTAGCCAGACGTCCTTGCTTCCCAATTTTTCAAACGTTTATGAGAACAAATGAATCTGATTTCCCAAGGGGAGTGGCCATTGGGCTCCTAATGTGAACCCACTTTATGGAAGAAGCAAACTCAGATGGGCCACAGTGTGTGCCCAGCACATGTGGCTGCTGGCTGTGGATGAGCACGTATTCCTGATCCATCAGAATAATGATTTCAGCATGTTCTCGGCAGGTTCTCAGCATGATCCTGTGAGGTAACACCCCCTAACCCCCTGTGTGATATGTTATACTTGGAGTCCTTCCCCATTTCAATTTCAGTATCAGTCAGAGGGAAATAACAAAACAACATTCCTTCATGTAGATAACCAGTAGGCAGCTGGCTATTCCAATTGGTAACATAATTCCACCAGTGTACTCTGGCAGCTAGGCTGACAAGGGTGAGGACAGACATTTCCCTACTCAGAAACAGAACTGCTAAACATTACTCCTGTAGCCTCCTTGCTATCTGTAGGAATAAAATGCTTTAGGAAAAATGGTAAGAGACCTGCCTCTGGACTCAGCTGGAGCACACTCTCGGGTGTACAGTTACCAGCTGTAGGGCCTCGTTCATTCATTCATTCACTCACTCATTTAAGAAATACATATGGAACATAAACCATGGGGCAGGCATACTTCTTAGACAAGTTAGCTGGTCTCACTAAGCCCTGGTATCCTCATCTGCTAAGTGGGGATAACAGCATATGCCTCCCAGGGCTGTGTGACGGAAAGTGAGCCGCTGTGTGTGAAGCTTAGGGATACAGGGCTCTGTGATGGCGGCAGCAGGCACTAGCCCCTTTCCTCCAGCTCTGCCACTCTGGCTACCCTGGCTGGGCTCTCTCCCAGCCCTCTCTAGGGGCAGTGTTCACCTTTAACAATTTATTCCTTCTGCTTTTATTTCATATTCATCAACCTAAAGCTATACACACTGAGGAGGGAATAAGTAACAGCAGAAATCACAGTGTCCACTCTGACTTCAGCCCTCCCCTGCCCGTCAGCTGCTCACCATCCTGTCTTGTTGCCTTGTGCTAGTACCAGCACCAGATAGTAATCTAAATTTTATGTAGATAAAAACTATATATACCATTATATAATATGAAGCAAAAATAAACTATACGACTTGATATCCTATTAATCTGATAAGACTTTACATATAAAATAGATAAGAATACATAATTAGCTATATATAATCACATCAGATATATGGCATAAATATATATATGTACTATAAGTATAAATATAAACACAAAGTGTATTTTTTTTCCTGACCCAAAGTTGAAAAGTTTTTTTAGTTATGAGAAGGAGAAAATGATAGCTTTGGCATAGCAAAATTAATGTAACAGCTGAATTAGATTTTAGCAGAGTCTAGCTTTACCAGGGACTCTTCCCCAAATGGTCTTCAGCCCATCTGGGGTCATGATGCAGAAGCAGGAATGGTAGATGGTATTGAAAACAGCTGGTACTGTCCTGACCATCCCGTAAATTGCCCCACATCACTGGCATGGTACTTAGGTGGTAGCTATGATGCCTGTGAACCAAGCCAAAGAGGGGCCAGTTGTCACTCCATTTGAAGACTAGCCTTTCCCAAACTTCACCTATTTCCACAATTTGTCTTCTTCAAAGTACAGTCTCCCCCAATCCCTCGATAAAATCTTAACCCCAATGAGAGGACTTGAGAACTCTCGTTCAGTAGTTCTGGTGTGACTATTAAATCACATATGCCTAAAATTTTATTCTTTTCTTCTATTCACTTAGCAAATGTTTACTGAGCCCTTGCTAATACCAACCAATGTGCTCAGCACTGGATCTAGTGCTATAGTTGAATTCCATCATAATATTCTAGCCAAATTCTACCTCCTTGAAGACAGTGTCAATTTTCCTTTGCACTGTGGACCATAGTGACTGGGACTCAGGTTACATGTCCACCAACAACTCCAGCTGCACTAGGATGTCCTGCATTTTCCTGTGTTCCCAGGGTACCCATTCCAACCCTTCTCTATCCCCAAGGACACCATGATTACTCTTGGCCGGACAGCCCCACACTTTATTGCCTAGACCAGCAGTTCTCAACCTGTGGGTTGTGACCCCTTTGTAACAATGCAAATACATCCTGCATATCAGTTATTTACATTACGATTCATAACAGTAGCAAAATTACAGTTATGAAGCAGCAACAAAAATAATTCTATGGTTGGGGGTCACCACAACATGGGGAACTACATTAGAAAGGTTGAGAACCATGGGCCTAGACAAAGAGCTTACACATAGTAAGTGCTTCAAGTTGCCTACATGAAAACCGGAGTTTGCCTTACTTGTGCACGAATGTGTCTCTAGCACCACAATCTATGGTTAGCACCTACGGGTACTGAAAACCATACTTGGTGTAGTAATGAATCACTAAAGAGCCATTCTAGTCTTTGACAGTTCAAGATATGTGGGATTGTGTTACCTTGCTGTTCAAGAAAAATGAACTGGAACCAGCAACTACTGACTCACATGCCTCTTTCTTTTAATCATCAAATAATATTTTATTATAAGGACCTACCACATTTTACTGTGGTGAGCTAGAACCAGCAACTACTGACACAGAGGCCTCTCCATTCCGGGGAGACAGTACCTCATGTGCCTCAAAGCTGGAGGTTCATCTTATTCCAAAGGAACTGCAGGAATGAGTACTGCACCACCTTAGCACAAGAAAATAACCCTGAAAATGTTTTTCTTCCCAGTTAACCAGAGAAAGGGAGGGTGTGGGTGGTAATGTGGAATATTTCAAACATCGTATTACCCTCCTGTGCTTTTTCTCAGTCCCAATATGTACAAAAATGGTAGTCATTTCCCTTGCCCAGAAACGATAGTTTTGGAAAAAGTCATATAGCAGAGCATTCTCCACCTCCTCTCTCCCCACCAATTTGCCTGAAGTTCTTGGACAATCAGGAACAATGCACAAGAAGATCTTAGGTGGAGCCTTGAGGGAGAAGAGTTGTTTTTTTGAAGAAATTTAAAGAGATGCTTGAATGTGCCAGATATCTCTCTGCAGACAAGAGAGGGTTGGGAAAAGTACAAGATGATATACTTCAAAGGAAAAAAAATTTTAAAAAGTACATAATTTCCTGTTCACTGATATGTGGGAACTTATCTACAGTGTGACGAGCATGGCAATTCAGCACTCTCTTATCACATTTATTCCCCTGCATCTGTGGCCAGTACATACCTGAGGCAGACAGACTGTGAAACCTGCTTAATGAGGGCACTTATTAGGGTAACCCAGGCTGATGAACTTGAGAAAATAGAGAACTGGGAAATACACAGAAAAAGTGAACAGACTCGCATAAGGACAGATATCCTGGAATGTGTTCACCACGAGTAGGAGAGAAGCCTTCGTGTATGTGTAGATAGATATGGCCAACACATAGACAACATTTTATAAAAATGTGTAATGGATACTTTGAAAATAAATGCACATTTAGTTATGATTCCCCATTTTCCCTATGCCTGGTGGACTTTGGGATGTCCCATAGAATAAAGTCTATTCTATTATTCTAGTCTATTATGTGCCAGGTGTCGTGCTGCATGCTTAAATACAATAGTCTTATCCTATTTCCATAATAATCATGTGAAATTGGAAATACTCTTTTAGGGATTAGGGATTAAAAAATTGAAAAAGACTTAGAAAAAGAAACCACCTACATAAGATCCCTAGAGTTTGAGCTGTAAGGTCTCTGCTTTGGAGAAAGCAAATTTTCTATTTTAGTAGAAGACTCACAACCCCACTGTCTCGCTCTTGCTCTTTCTGCACAGACATAAGGCAGTAGGCATAATTGCCATAAGTTGAATTTTTGTCTCCACATCCATCCCATAAGCAGCTTATCCCCTTTCCTGCTTGGCTTTTCCTCATAGCACTGTGTCTGTTGGGGTTCAGCTAGAGAACCAGAAGCAATGAAAGATGATTCAAAGAAGTTTGCTTCAGGGTGTGGATTAGACAATGGTGGGGTTGCCTCAAAGCCCCAAATCCACAGGTGATGGCTCTAGGAAGGACAGGCTGGGAGGAACCCCTGGGCATGGCTGAAGCCTTTGTCGGGGTGTGAATTTCTCCTCTCAGAGGAGCTGCAGTCCCATTAGTCCCAGATTAGTGTTTGATGAGATAATTAGGGATATAGTTTGTGCAAATTGACAGGAGCCCATCAAACCCAATACTCGTCACTTATTTTTTGTCCATTCTCTACTGTCCCTCACGGAGTGTCAGCTCCATGAGGACATCAACTCTTCCATTTTGTTTGATTCTGTCTTCCTCAGCAGCTAGAATGCTGGTGTGTAGTAAGCAATCAAAGAATGTGGGGTGGATGAATGATTGACTGAATGAATGACTTTCTTGCCAGAAGCAGCTTCCACTCTCCATACTGGTCTTGCTAGCACCCAGCACAGTTCCCAGAACAGACCAAGTTTGTAATTGTTTTGAATTAACTTGCCACAAGCTGCAATATACAGTCTTTCCTCATGTGCAGAATTTTGCCACTCAGCTGTGGCTGGTGTGGTGAAGACAGACACGGGGCGCCAGAGGACAGTTTTACTCACCTGGTGTTATCCGGTGAAGAGGAGAAGCTATCAGCACCATCACTCCCCTGCTGTAGACCATGGGACCGAGGGTAGGAAGAGACACAAACACAATTGGCTGTCATGCTTGGAGCAATTTCCAGAATAGTTCAATACAGCAGTAATAGGAAGCGGGAAAAGTCATGGCATGAGTGCTTCGCAGGCTTCCACTTCTGGGTGACAGCCCATCAGGAAAGTCACTGTCCTGGACTATCCATCCAGATGATCTGAGTCAACAGAGAAAACAGCCATGAGTCCATAGAGTCAAACCACTTTCCATAGCCTTTGAAGAAAAAGATGGGCATCTGATAGAACCGGATTGTTTATTTTGGAGGCCCAGGCCTGTGAGACTCCTACCTCTAATTGCAGTTGGGTATTTTTATTTACAGCTGGGATGATAATTATATGCACCAATCATTCAATATGGAAAATGGTTCCTCCTTTTTACCCTTAAAGAAGGAAAAGTTTTACTCCCAAATCTGTTATTACCAAGTGGTATGTTCTTCTTCCTAATACAGACTGGACCTGCCAGTCTGCCAAATCAGTGGATATTTGGAAGAGCGTTGGGGGGGGGTGAACATGTGTGCACAAGTGAGCATGCACTTATAGGGAACTGGAAAAGTAAACAAGAATACAGATGAAAACGTGGGAATGCTCAAGGAATGCTCATTTACTGCATGTTATTGTGTGCTCTGGACTGCAAGAAAAATGCACTCAGAAAAGTGAAACATTTGTGGACATGAGACTTTCTGGGGATAAAATGCAGAATATGTATAACGTGGAATCAGTGGAAAGCAAAAGGAAGGAAGGGAATCCAGTAACCCAAAATATATAGAGTCAGCCTATGAATTTCCTTCCTTGTAAAACTTATGAGGGAATTAGAATCAGAGCCAGAACTCTGAGAGAAGGTAGAGTTAGCACCTGAAACAGTAGCCATCAAATACATACTTGCTGAAGATGAAGTCAAACAAACTCCCGTTAGAATGGATAGAGATAGCCTTCAAAAAGATATCACAGTTGGACTGAATGCTTTCTAAGTACAGAACAGATGACATCTTGTAGAAATGTAGATCTCTCAGCTCAGTGAAATCTGAGCTGCCACCATCCATAATTCTTTCTCAGACTTCTCTATTGATGGCACTTGCAGCCGCCAGATGTTCAGAAGGATCTGTTTACCCCACCCCTCACCCACACAATGCAGGATCATCCAATTTTATACTCCAAAATCGAAGCAATCTCTTCAGTGAGGCACTGAGCTGATTAATGAGCAGTGTTTAAACTTTTTACAAAGATATTTAGCAGCAAAATACTAACTAGGCTGAACCCTGAGGCTCAAGGACCAGTAGAGGCTGGTCTCTGGGCGTGTTCCAGAAATCAAGGAGCACTTATATTTACTTACTAAATTAATTTAAATATGGACTGAAAACAAGAACAGATCTGAAAATCTGTAGTAGGAGGATAGCAGTGATCCTAATAATTTTTAGAAATCATTTACATTGAACTTTGCTGTCTTTCATGGATTACATGAACCTGAGTGTGTCTAAATCACGTAACTATCCATCAAAGCAGATTGCACAGCAAGGAGATTTGAAGGGACTGATTTTATGTACTTACCTATTCCCTACCTTGTTGCTAAATGATTAAAGAAGTTTGTAAAGGTGTATATGGTACATTAAGATAAAATAAATTTAAAACAACCAAGGAACTAAGAGAAATGGAAAATAAGGGAAGGCAAATAAGATCAAACCAAGGGTGAAGTTAATCTCCTGAAACTGATTCCCTAGACACTAGATGATGCAAGAGTGTAAGAAAAAGCTCCAGCTTGTCCCTCCACAACTCTCTCCTTCCATTCCCCATCAGTCCCCTAAATAATGAGGGTGGATGGCACAACAGCCACTTCTATGCTGACCAATTCTCCATTTCTTTCCTGGGGAGATTATATGTTAACTAAGTTGAGCACAGAAGGCGAAGGGTTTTCAGTTTTCTCCCTGTCCACATTTCTCCCACTAGGTAGACTGTCTTCTCCTAAGAGATAATAAATGATTAATTAGATCAATAAGGATGAGACTTCCACCACACCTAGACCTTGGCAAAGACAAGCAGAAAGCTAGAATCCAAGCACAGATAAGGAAAAGTCTTCGATGCTGTCACTCTTCAGGTTTCCAGGAGTTAAGTGATAACACGTGTTTCTTCCCCTCTTGAGTTCAGACCAAACATGAGGTGCACATAGAAATCAGAATGACAGAAACTTAAAACACCAGCTTTATTACTGGGGTGGCTGAATTTGAGAATTCACCTCGACCTGCAACTACAACATGGCTCCTAATGGGTCTCCCACAGAGAGAATCTGTAGTCGGCAGCGGCAGCGCAGGTCTCCCTGCTGCAGAGGCAGAGAGCCTGGCCCGCTCTGAAGGAGTGAGCCCAGCGGCAGGATCCTGGCAAGAGGCAGCTCCAAACACAGACCTCACAGGAGGCCGAGCCACGTGTGCTCAGAGCCTTTCTGTATCTCACCAGCCAGCTGTGTCTGAGCTGGGGGCTGGGGAGGGAGCAGGCAGCAGGAGTTTGATGAAGGACAGCAAGGGGAGAAAGAGCCCACAGTTTTATCTCCCATGCTTCTCTGTCCCCCATGGAGGGGATATTACCATTCTCTCTGAAGGACCAGCACATAGTGGTGCCGCCCTCAGCTGCATCTGACAGGTAACACTGGGATGTAGAGGAAGGGATGGAAACAAAACTGTGCAAATTGATTTATTTCTAGGATCTAGTTCCGGAGCCACCCACGTGTGGGCCTGCAGAGGTACATGAGACAAGATCACTTCTGGTTTTTTCCTTCCTTCCTTTCTTCTTCTTTCTTTTTTTACTTTCCTTTCTTCTTTCTCTCTCTCACTCTTTCCTTCCTTCTTTCTTTCTTTCTTTTTTAGAGAGTCTCACTTTGTCACCCTCAGTAGAGTGTGGTGGCATCACAGCTTAAAGCAACCTCAGACTCGGGCTCAAGTGATTCTCTTGCCTCAGCCTCCTGAATAGCTGGGACTACAGGTGCCCACCACAGTGCCTGGCTGTTTTTTTTATTTTTAGTACAAACAGGGTCCGCTCTTGCTTAGGCTGGTCTCAAACTTCTGAGCTCAAGCAATCCACCCACCTGCCTTGGCCTCCCAGAGTGCTACTATTACAGGTGCCAGCCACGGCACCCAGCCTTCTGGTTTTTTCTATACCTAAAGATCTAAAAGGCATGACAATTGGGCAAATAGAATATTGTGAAGCATCAGCCAAGGTCATGCTTCTTGGTGCAGTCATACAAGGATGAATGGTACACGGGGCCCTCCCTGCACACAAAACTCTTCAGTGCTCCTCCCTGTTTTCAGGTTTAAGTCCCAACCTTTTAGAATAGCCTCCAGGCCTCATGCTATGGCCCAGTGCCTCCTTACAAGGAATAACCCATCCTTCACCTCACCTCTTTCACTCAGTGTCTCTGGGCACCAGCACTGTCACACAGGGACTTTCTTCCACCTGGGACACTCTGGTCCTCAGGGATAAATCTAAACTCAACATTTGAGTCTCCATTTCTTCCAGGAAGCATTATATCGCTCCAACCCTGGAGTTCCCCTGTGCCACTCTCTGTATTACACCAATTGTCAGTTTACTTGTCAGCATCTCCTACTGGAACATATACTTCTTAAAGTCAGAGACTGTGTCCACTATTTGGTTATTTATTCTCAACACAGCACAGCGTTTGTCCCATTGAGGTGTTGAATAAATATGTACTGATTACACAGTGAATGAGAAACACTGTCCCCAAACCATAAAGCACCAAACCCCATGCCAGCCTCCATTCCCTTCTGTTAAAGGTCTCAGATTCAAAGTAATGAAAAATATAAATTCTAAGATACTGCTCCTTAATTAAGTGTTTTTATTGTCATTATTGCTACTGGGTGAAGTTTCCAAGGACCAGAGAACTGGAAAATCAGCTATTGTTTCTTTCTTTTCTGCCAAGGTAAGGAAAGTTGTAGCTCCTTTCTTCCAAAAGTGCACCCTCCCAAGTGGCTTATTAGGTCAAATAGAATCCAGGAGCCAAAAAGATTGCCATTGTTCAACTGCACAGCCCTTTCTCTGTTTTGGCCCTCGTTAACCTTGTTCTCTCCAGGCTGATTGTAGTCCTCCCCCTCGCCAAGGGCACTTTGATTCTAGGGTGAGTACAGCTTTCTGTCCACACTCACACTCCCAAAATATTTAGAATCGAAAAGCTACTGCCCCCTCCCTCTGCGATGACTCTTGGAGCAGCCCCTTTGCACCTGCTCCCTCTCCTACAACCACCGACGTGGTGGTCTGGGGAAGGTGGCCTTTCTGGTGTTTTCTCATCCATTATGAGCTATCTTAGAAAAAGGTCTATAGAAAGGTCTATAGAATGCTTCTATAGTAGGGTTCTTAAAATGGCTGGGTTTTAGGCAATCTGAAAATCACCTAAATTTATTTGCACAATTATGTGTAAACATGCATTTTTTTTTCTGGGAAGGAGTCCATTACTTTGATCAGAGTCTCAGAGTAGCCTAATATCTTGGGATCTTATAGATTTAACTGGTTGGTCCTTTACAGAATTTTCCATCTGATCCCAGCCAATACCTTTCTCTGTTACAAACATTTGTTCATGGAGGCCATCCCATGGAATTGAAGACTTTTCCCTCTCACATACCAGATTCTTTGCCAAAGGTCAGTTTGCTTTCACGTTGGGACCTCACCCTGAGGAAAGCTCCTGATTGGCTAGAAGACCTTTCATTGAAACTTTCAATGCATCCAGATTCTATGGAAAGAGCCCACTGATAGAAGTTCAAGGCCTTGGTTCTACTGTGGACTCTGGCTCTAAATATATGTGAAACCCTGTGTGAGTTACTTATACCTAGGGTGACCAGACTTTAACATTGGTAAAGCAGGACAACATGGGGGTGTGGGGCAGGGGACAGGGCAGGGCAAGGCCTGACAACAATGCAAACTTTGATAAGCAGTTCTCGATAATCACTTCTCAACAATTATTTGTTATTATTACAGTTAAAATTAACAAAAATAATATAAAACTCATATTCTGGTGAAATAGCCACATGGCAAGTGAAAACGATATATTCCCTTCCTGTTCTCCTACCAGTTCATGCATTCTTTCCAAAAATCGGGACTTTTTTAAAACGCCGCACAACACAGAACAAATTGTTAAAAAGCGGGACATCTGGTCCCCCTACTTATACCCTATACTCTTTTTTTCTTACAAAGTAAAAAGAAAAGTGAAGGAAATACCAACAACAGCATGGGCTGAATAAACCCTGAGGGGTCTCTGAGCTGTAAAACACATATAATCATGTGAAATCACACCACATGGGCAGAAACGATGCTATGGATAATTGGCTGTACAAGTTATGCTAATATACTCTGCTATATTCTCTGTTCTAGACGTTCATGACCATGTTGTATTCCTAACACAGTAAAACTAGGCTATTTTCCTTTGTCTGCTTATTTCTCTTTTTGTCACATAATTTTTCCCCATGTTTCCGATAACCAGCCATGGCAACGATATCTCAGAAAAACAGCAGAAAGAAGGAGTCAATTAGCATTTAAGTCTCCAGATAGTCTTGGAAATCCTTAGCATAGAATACAAATTGAACAGATTACAAAGACGGCATGATACAAGGCCTGCTTCTTGCTTCAAACTTGGTAAGATTCTTCAGAGAGCAGAGGCAAAAAAGAGATGGAGAGGTAATCCTTAGACATAGGACACTCTCCCCAAGATGACACGGATTTGAAAGCCAGATGCAGAGAAGACCTATATCAGCTTCCTGGGTGCACCCTGGGAGAGGGACCATGGCCCTTGACCCTCCCCCACCATGCCATAACCAGTGTGGAATGGCAGTAATAAGGGTAAGAAGATTCTAGGCAAAAGGGTCTGGAACAGTCCAAGCTTCCCACTTTCCAAGAGCAGCACCAAGAGTACTCACTGTTAATGTGCTTATTGTGTCAGTATCTTCTGTAATCTCTCTATGATAACAGAAGTGGGAGTTCAC
Source organism: Galagoides demidoff (assembly GCA_963574575.1). Lineage (NCBI taxonomy): Eukaryota > Metazoa > Chordata > Mammalia > Primates > Galagidae > Galagoides > Galagoides demidoff. The sequence goes on from CAUYQV010003312.1 coordinate 33,589, forward strand.
CTCCTACATGACTACTCTCAGTAGCCAAGGAAGTGTGTATTCTGACATCAATATAGGGCATATTGAGAAAGATTGTGTTGCCCAAATCTCCTCTGAGCCTTTTGTATTTGGCAATTAGAGATCTATTGTTTTAAATACAAAAAGTTATATTCAATTAACAACAGATCGCAATGGTTATTTTTCCATCTATGGACTTGTCTACACTAAAATAAAGAGTAGATAACTCCTTTAGAAGACACAAAATGTATCGATGCTTTTCTACATATATCAAGAGTGTCCCTATGTCTAAGCATTACCTCTCCTTTTTTTTTCCAAACAAGCAAACGCCATAGCAACACCCCGGCAGTTAATGGCACAGCTCCTTTGCCGTGGAAACACGTCTGAGTGCAGTAGAGAGGTACTGGCAGTGAAGCCCAACACGCCTCTGAGCTTTCTGCACTGCCAGGGCGGTCCTGAGTTTGGATCTGTCGGCGCTCAGACAATGTGCCATTTTGTGTAGTTCTGCCTATGGCCACAGACCACAGGCAGCTCCCACAAAAGCCTTTCCTTGGGGGTATTGCCAGGGAAACAAACAGGGGTGTTGAAACGACACCGATGCTCAGTATTCAAACACCAGAAAGAGAAATAGTAACTCACGAAGGCGAGTTTTGAAAAGATCCAAAGTATAAAACCTGGGATTTCACATTTGGGCAAAGAAAGAGTACATTTGCAGGCCCATATGATAGTCCCTGGGAGAGAAATTTAAAAACGACAAGTACAAAAAATAAAAATAAAAAATAAAAAAAAAACAAAACAAAATGACAAGTACAGAACTTAACAGACTGTGTGCTTGGGTTCTTGTATCAGCCCAAACATTTTATTGCAAAGAGAAGAAATACAGGCGGAAAACATCTCTCTGCCGTCACAAGGTGCCACTTAGATCTTAGCAGTGGCATCTACTCAGGAATAAAAAACAAAACAAAATAAAACATTTTTTACTCCATAGCTCAGGAGTTTTAGGTAAACAAACTGAAGGACATGCACTTTGTCATAGTTGTCCTTACTGCTTCGCTCCAGTGATTTCCAGACAGGTGGCCTTTTTTCTCATTAAATATCACTGTAGTGATTTCAGCTGTGTAATATTTTGAAAGGCCTCATCCTCCTCCCATTATGTCAAGATACTTGATGTCACTGATAAATGTTAATCAGGATTAAATTTCAGGATTAACATTTCAAAACTAGGAATTGATTCTGATCATGCTCCAGAAAAGGGCACCTTTTCTTCCTAGCTAGTTACTTTCCAATGGGGAGTGGAAAGAGTCAGGGAAAAAAAACAATCCCAAGACACAGAGGGGAGCATCCCTCCACAGGGAGTGGGACCAACAGCAAACAAAATCACTGCAGAAGAAAGAAGTTTTTTATTTTAGTTCCTTCAGTTTCTTTTCTTTTTCTTTCTTTTTTTTTTGCTCCTTTTCAAACAAGTGACCCTGAACTTCTCCTTTTGCCCTGGGACTCCCAATTTATGTAGCCAGCCCTGCCTGTGCACGATGGGCCTCTGCCTACCTCTCCAACTCCATCTGCCCTGCCATGGAGTCCCTTCTGCATGCCTCTCAGCCAGCCTGGAGTTCTTGAAGGTCAGCAGAACACGCTCGCCAAACTTGATCTGACCTCTGACCTTTACTGTGCTATTTTCCCCATGGTGGCTGCCACATTTGGATTTTTTCTCAAATATCACTTCCGAGTCTTCGTCTCATATGATCACTGGCTTCCTTGTTCACTCCATGAAAATGCCACCCCATGCTAATTACTCATTATCTGCTTACTCAACCTTGGGTTTTTTTTTCCAAGTCCTTAAAGCTAGCCAGCAGCATATTAGACATGTACTTTAAAAACAACAAAACTGATTTTTCTTACTAGAACGCACAGTCTAGGAAGTCAGGGAATATCTTTAATGTTCATCTGTAGTGCCGATGACAGGCTCCCAATAAATACAAGTCAAATGAATTCATGAGGGAACCTGCATCCTTCATTCTGTACTCCTCTTGCTCATTTTTTTTTTGTAGAAGGAAAAAAACCATCTCCCAGGGAGAAATCCTCCCCAAAGTGAGGCCTGCTATCCATTCAGTTATTAATCCTAAAAGTGTCTCGTGGATATCTACCATGTGCAGTTATTTTGGTACCTACTCTGCATGAGGTGCCATGTCAGACCCCCAAGGACAGCGCTCTTTACTAAGACCATCCTCACTGTTACTTCCGCAGAATGATTTAGAGCACCCGATTAATTTTCTAAAGCTTCCCTTCCATCACTCAACTGTGAACGAATGACATTCTAGGAGTAATATATACTTATTCCAGCTTTGAAAAATAAAGCAGAGTGTCATTCCATTTGGGGGTGTAAGCTTTTGATTTTCAATTATAACAATGTTTTTTAACATGTCACTCACAAAACCCATCCTCTAATGCCAACTCAGAATGTATGTCATCTGCAGGGAGGAAGGGCCCCTGTTGGCCTCGTTTGGCTCCAAGTGGCTGCCCAGAAGTCTCATTTTCACCTGTTGTTCCTCTGTCAGGCTTTCTCTACTCCTAGTACGTGGTCCTCCCCACCCTTGAAAGGAGCCTGAGCTCGGGCTCAAAGTCCCCCTGAGCACCCTGTTGGCCTTCCATACTTTTCCATTCTACTCCTTACCTCTTTGGCACTAGCTGGTACAAGCACAGTTTGGTGCCTGTAATGGCATTAGTGACACACCAGCAGCCCGTGTGACCACTCTCCCTGACCTCAGGGATTCTTTTAAATGTGTTCTGACCCTTCCTTCACCCCATGGTACCACATGAGCCAGTAGCCCCAAGTTTGGAAGCTATGATTCCACTTGACACTTCCCTTTGTTTATGGTTTCCCAGCCAAATTCTCAAGCCCTGTGAACTTGTTTCCACACAACTCAGTTGAATTCAATTTAGCAGGAAATAGTTTATGATGTAGGGGAGCTCTCCCTCTGCCAGGGCTGCCATTTAAGGATTCTCACAGTTATTCAAAGTCAAAATAAGTAAAGAAAGATAAATCTCCAGTGGTATGGGTAAATCAGAGGAAAAGAAAGCATCCTTAGTTTCCCCCTGCTGCTGAGCTAGGTGGGTATGGTCCCATGAAAAGGACTTTGGGTTGAAACCATTAAAAAGATTTTTTAAAAAAGAAATAAACTCATAAATAAATCAATTATAAATAAAATAAATTCATAGCAAGAAAAAGCAGACAAATCTATACATGAAGATAACCACCCAAAACACTTCAATCTGTTCTATTTGAGTGTACTAAGTGATTCACCAAATGGTCATTACTTAATACTCAAACAAAACATCATGTCAGACCCTAGACTTCTCTTTGAGTATTATGACCTGTCCTACTGTGCCTCGGGGGAGGCTTTCTCCCAAAGAGAGCCACTGGGGGCAGGTTCAACCTTGCAGGCTATCCTATTAGTACCTCAGTGTCATCACAGGCAAGTTTCTAGGAGAATTTCTATGCCAGCTGTCCTATACACTCACACCAGTGGGCACAGGAGTGATGAATTGCTAAGATACAGCACCACACAAGCATCTTTAGTTCAAAGGGGCATGCCCCTATCACAGGAGTATCCTCTTTAAGAGAATTAAGGAATTTTATGCTTCTCCTGTAATCTCTAACATCCTGGCCACTGCTTAGGAATTTACATTTTTTTAGTGTCCCCCATGGGATAAGTGGCATTAGTACAACAAGTTTATGCAGGAGAAAAGCTCCATGAAGGGAAGGAATGACACTGACTTAACAACGAGCAGAATTAAATTTTGCTTAGTCCTCAAGTTTGGGAGGTTTCCTATTTTCCAAGGCAAACAGCTACCTGCAAGAAGTCATACTTTTTTACTATATGACTTTCTCACGGTTCTTACACTTATCAAGATCCTTAATTTCCTGAACAAGTAGCCACATTTTAATGGCCAGGCTTTTCTGCCGATTACAGACCCCAAGTTTGATTTGGCTTGATTTTGCCTATTAAGAATACAGAAAAGATACATCAGTCACCTTGGAAACCCAGAACTTTATAGGTCTTACATACACAAGTGATGCCCTTTTTTTATTCTAACAACATTCTCACCCCCTCCCTATTCATAATAATCCATCATAAGGACTCCTAATTCATCAAAATCAGGCATTAAGCTGACATGAGCCTTCTTTATAAATTTCATCCCATGTGTATTACGGGGAATTTGTGTGGAGGCTGGGGTGAGATAGGGGAGGGGTGGCCAGAGCTGTGAGTGGCGCGCCTCCTGTGTGAGTGAAGCTGGTCATGCCTGCTACGGAATTTCCTCTGGTTATTAATCATAGACATATTCATTATTGGAACCCTGTTTTTCCCCTGTTGTGTGTTAAATCATGTATTTTCCTTCCCAACATAAGTAATTGTTTTGAGTTATTTATATATCCCTGTTTTACCTTCTCTTGTTGCCAAAGGTACATGACATAGCATGAACTCATAGGCTAACACAGTGGTATTAATGAAGACAATGTACGTAGTGGCAAAACTGAAACCTACAACTAGAAAACTTGTTTTCACTGTCTCCTTCTCAGACCTTTTGAAATACCAAAAAAGAAATTAAACAATATACATCAATATAAGATTAAATACAATAACGTATGAGTGACACCAAATCTCCTACAGAGAGAAAATTCCTAAGAGGTTCAAAATACATTCAATTACAGGAAGTTCATGTCCTAAATCAATCATTACGCAAAACAATGCATTCCATTCCATCCAATTTCCAAACACAAGATCCTTCTCCATCTTTTTTCTTTATTGTTCACATTTCATCCGTGCTGACAGGAATTAAAATAGCCTGGATCTGTTTTGCCTTCATAATTTCAATGCTTTTTGTATTTCTACTTATGTTATCATGAAACCTTTTACACTATCTGCTAGTTCCTGGAGTCTCAGTGTCCACAGTGGAGAAATAATAGAGGTCCAAATAACCAAACCACTAAACCCCTGCATGACAGGTTAAGAAACTGGCAATGTCTCATTTTTAATTGCAATTAGTATTTTGTTCCTTGACTCTTTCTTATGATTCTATCATTTTAAAGCAATTTATCTACTCTCTACAAGAGTTTTCTAATGTAAAATTGATCTAGCCACTGCCAGATGAAAACATTTATGCCTTTGTTCCTCTCAGAGAGAAGAATTTGAGTTGGGATTCTATTGGAAGAACATGACTATTGTTTTTCAGAAATGTGCAGGCCATTGTGTATATTGCTTCATAAGCGTTTCTTCTGGTCCATGGCTTCAACCCAGCCTGAAAGAACAAGTTATAAAGTTACCTTGGACTTTAGAGACATATATTCAACTTTGCATCTCATTTTCAACTTGACCTGTGGTCAATTTTGAAATTTAACCTACATATTAAAAATTTGGTTTAGAAACCAATATGAAAGACCTAAACAAGGTTGGAAAAATGCTTGAGTGGGGATAAATTTTTGTGCTGAGGGATACTGTCTTCGAGGCTATGAAGAGGGCTATGAGAAAGATGATAAATAGAAGTCATATATTTTCTTTGAGCATTAGTCAAAAGAAGTTAATCTATTTTTAGCTAAAAACAAGCTATAAATTAAGGACATTTTACTTTAAATTGTACACTTTTATTGTATTAAAGACAAATTTCTCCTTCAATATTAAAGAATTGAGATTTGTATTCTTTTCTATTCCATTCTATCTCCATTTAAGAAGATGAATTGAGGGACTATTCTAACGTCTCTTTTACTGGACCCAAGAAATATTCAATCTATTGATACTGCTCTTGTGTTTAAGTTATTCTGTTAAGTGACTTTTATAGGGTATCTTTAAAAATAATGTCCTTAAAGTTTTATCAGGATTTTTTTTTCTCCCTCTTTACTTCACAGTAATTTTTGAAAATTTCCAGTTTTCTTTTTCTTTTTCTTTTTTTATTTATTTATTTTTTTTATTTTTTTTTTATTTTTTTTATTTTATTAATTGATTTCTGTGTACATTGATGCAAACATGGGGTACATTGTGCTGTTTCATATACAATTTGAAACACCTTCATCAAGCTGGTTAACATAACTTTCACATCATTCGGTTAACCATTGTATCAACACATTTATATTCTAGTTCTAGAAAAGTTCACTTGTACCTTTGTTAGGCAGAAATATAGGTAATCTTTCCCATCACCCTCCCACCCCCCATCCACCCTTCTCCCCTCACCTTCCCCACCCCCTCCCCATAGCATGTTTTTATTCTTAATGATCATCTTAAAACTAGGCATTGGGATAACATGGTCAAACTGCTTCATGAAAATTCAGCTAAAGTAAGTTCAATAAAACTTGTATTTGATTTTAATACAG
>CAUYQV010003314.1:0-16660 GCA_963574575.1 Galagoides demidoff
TAAAAGACTTAAACTTAAGACATGAGACTATAAAAATACTAGAATAGAGTACAGGGAAAACACTTGAAGAAATATTCCTGGGAGAATATTTTATGAGGAGGACCCCTGGGAATTTGAAGCAACACCAAAAATACATTACTGGGATCTGATCAAACTAAATAGCTTTTGCACAGCCAAGAGCAAAGTAAAGCAAACAGACAACCTTCAGAATGGGAGAAGATTTTTGCAGGTTATGCTTCTGACAAAGGTCTGATAATTAGAATCCACAGAGAACTCAAACTAATCAATAAGAAAAGAACAAATAACCCTATTTCTTTGTGGGCAAGAGACTTGAACAGAAACTTCTCTGATAAAGACAGGTGCCTGGCCTACAAACACACAAAAAAATGCTCATCATTCTTAATCATCAGAGAAATGCAAATCAAAACCACTTTGAAATATCATCTAACTCCAGTAAGATTAGCCCACATTATAAAATCCCAAAACTACAGATGTTGGCGTGGATGCAGTGAGAAGGGAACACTTCTCCACTGCTGGTTGGAATGCAAGCTAATATGACCTTTTTTGGAAAGTAGTTTGGAAAACACTCAAGGACGTAAAAGTAGACCTACCCTTTGATCCTACAATTCTTCTACTAGCTATATACACAGGTGATCAAAAATTATTTTACAACAAAGACATTTATACCAGAATGTTTATTGCAGCCCAATTCATAATAGTCAAGACATGGAAACAGCCCAAGTGCCCATGGACCCATGAATGGATTAACAAATTGTGGTATATATATACCCTGGAATGCTATGCAGGTATAAAAAAGGATGGAGACTTCACATTTTTTATATTTACCTGGATGGAGCTGGAACATATTCTTCTAAGTATCTTAAGAATGTAAAAAAAGTATGCAATGTACTCAATACTACTATGAAATCAATATATAACCACCTACGCACTCACACGAATGGCAAAACATAACTATAGTTCAGAAAGTAGAAGGGAAGAGGGGAGAGAAGGGAGGGAATTAGGGTAGGGGAGGAGTGAGGGTATTGGTGGAGACCTCAACTGATGTGCATGATGCAATGGCACGTTTCAAAACTACTAAGAAATGAATATAATTGTGATGGATGTGTTTCTTAGTTCAATGTAAGCATTTCACATTGTATATCAAAGCAGTACACTGGACCCCATAAATGTACCAATGTAGAAAGCTATGATTTAATAAAAAATAATTAAATCAATAAAATGTAATAAGCTTATGGAAAAGTGCCAAACGTCATTATCTGTCAGGGAAACGCAAATTAAAGCTAAAATGGAATTCCACCACACATGCACCACAGTGGCTAAATTAAAAAAAAAAAATCTGACAATACCAAGTTTTTAGAAGGATTTGGAACATTCTGCACACACACAAACTGTTGATAAGAATACAAATTGGTACAATCATTTTTAAAAAACCATTTTTAAACTACTGGCATTTATTAACAGCACTGAACATCTGCATAATCTATGATCCATAAATTCACTTCTATATATAAATCCAACAAAAATGAGTAGCACAAGACAGGTATAATAAAATTACTAGCATCTTTATTCAGAACAATCAAAAACTAGGGACGGGGTTAGAAGGGTGGTGTGTTAAGAGGACATCAGTAGAAGAAGAACTATAATGTTCTATGTTAATATGATGGAAGAATGTAGGGCAATTAAAAATGACTCTAAACAACCTTGTGGAATCTCACAGATGACATTAATAAAAATAAGCTAGAGAAATTACAAAAAGAATGCATATGGATGATTCAATGTATATAAAAGACTGGGAACAACAAAAACTAATCTAGGTCAGGAAGGATGAAAAGTAAAATAGCAGTGAAGAAGGAGCATTGAAGGGGACTTCTAGTGTGCTGAAAATCTTCAAAATTTGTTATTGGTCTGGGTTACACAGGTGAGTAGACTTGCAAAAATTTATAAAGCTGGATGCTGAAGATTTGTTCACTTTATGTGTGTAATACTGAAATATATGTTCAGAAAAAAAGGACTGGGATATTTTTTCCAGCGGTGATGGCTTCTGGAAACTGATGATGAGTGAAGAGTTGAGAGTTGAGCAGAACTAATTTTGAGTGGGTCACTGGTAAATGACAGTGGCATGTGAGGTTTAACAGTACAGAGAATAAGACCATTTCTGTGCCCTCAAGTGTCTCCATTTTTTATCAGCTAGACTTCTTCAGTTCTTGCTGTTTCTTCAGCATTCCCTTTGATTATATAAGCTATTTAATACCTCATCATTTACTTTCTGATTAAATCTGCTAGAGTTTTTCTGTTATATGCAATAAAAAAATCCCAGTAAAAAATGTACCAGAAATGAAATATTGCAAATTATTAGACCCAAAACATTCATGAATTAGCCAGTGAATGCATAGTGTAGGAGAGAGAAAGCCTCAATATTCCAGTAAAAACATTTGAACTTCAACTTTTATATGTTAAAAGTGAATCAAGTACAACCAAAGCCTAGAAAAAAGAAGCAACATATTGGCCATTTTGAAAACACACAACAATAAAACACATTATTGTTAATAATTTCTTGTACTGAAGAACTAATATCTTTGACATCTTTGATCCTCAAAGGGTCCCCAAAGGCCTAAATATGATTTCCACTGTCCTTGCTAGACGTGCCCTCCTATCATGGGAAAAGTTCTCCACCCATTCGGTTACCCAACTGGACCACAGGCACTCAACCCAGTCTTCAACCTAATGGTTTCCACCTCCATGCCAGACCTCAACATTAGTCAAGAAAGCCAATCACATCCTCCTATGGGCCACTGACTCTCTTGTTTCTACAAAGCCTGCCTCCTACAGTCCCCTCTAATTCACTCTGCTCCCAAGTGCAGCACTTGTGTGTCCTACATTGATACAACCTCAAGTTATAGGTTTATATGACTACTACATGGGTACCAACCTCTCCTGTTCAGTGTCAGTGCCATGTGTCCTCTTTAGGGTGGGCTTTTATTCTATGATTACAAAGAGGACAACCAAACTCCTCGTGAAGATGTGACTGGAGGACAAAAGGAAATTACCAGCATCTCTTCATTAAAAACTGTCACTGTGACTCTCCTAAAGACAGAGAACGTCAGAAACTTTTAAAGCAAGGGCCTTAAAGATAGGAAAAGCCTGGAAGCCTTTTACTAGGAGACAAAGATCCCCAGACTCAAGTACACTGTTGAAACAAGATCTATGGCTCTGGCTCAAAGCCCAACATACTCCAAAGTCAATCAGTCCTTCTGCCAGACAGTCTGATGTGAAGAAATGAGGTCTGCTTCTACTAAGGCCATTCTGCCATTATGAAAATAACCTGACATTATAGAAGACAAAGAAAAAGACTACGTAAACTGACTCCATGGCATCTCTGAACTACTCAAACAAATTCAGAAGCCAGCCTTAGCCCTGGTCTTCTCATATATATGTGGAACCATAAACCCTCTCTGTTGTTTAAGTCAATTTGAATTGTTTTTTGTATAACTTATTCTTATCCATATAAGCCTTCCAGTCAAAGGACCATAAACCAGTAGTTTTCTAAACTACTTAAAAATTGACCATATTATAATTATTGGAATATTCTTAGACATCTTAAGATTTAAATTCGAATCCTATCCCTCTGAAATAATCAATTGTTGATGGTTTTACAGGCAAAGAGGACTCACAGATGCAGGATTGGTAAACACTAAAAGAGACTCTGAAATTAATAAATAATAATGCTGGAATAGCAGGGAAAAGATGGGGACAATTAAGATCAAGAAAAAGTCCAAATGAGTGGTACTTATGTATCATTAAAGTAAGGTGATGTATCATAAAAGTAAAAGATGGTAGGTAGGAAGGAATTGCAGGTACCTATAAGTCAGGAAGTGGGCTACAAATATTTTCGAGTGCATGCTATGTATTAATAATGGCTCAGCTATAGTCTGTTCTCTATGAATCTTGTTAAATTTTTCTAAATCTTTCTAAATTTTGATTAAAATTGATTAAGCAGAAGAAAGACTTGATTCAGGAGGAATGCACAGGAACAGTTATGTGGAGTACCTACGTTCTTCAAAATTAAAACATCCATTCTTAAATTTCATGGTATTTTCTTTTCTTCTTCTTCTTCTTCTTTTTTTTTTTTTTTTTTTGAGACAGAGTCTTAAGCTGTTGCCCTGGGTAGAGAGCTGTGATATCACAGCTCACAGCAACCTCCAACTCTTGAGTTTAAGCCCAGAGAGCTAAGATTACTGTGACTGGCCTAACATCGTATTTTCATTCTTAGTTTGTGCCCCCAACTCTCCCCTTGATTTTCCTACTCAGCACTTTTTAAATATTTATAATATTCTGTCATGGACTCAGAATCACATGTGTCCCCTCTCATCCTACTATAGGTTAATCTAAATACATTATAAAATGAAAGAATTTATATACATGCCATATGTATGGTTGATACATGTCATATCATGATACCATATCATGTATGGAAATATTGAGATATATCTGTAAAGAAACCTACAGAAATGCTAAGGGCTGGCTCAGCTCCCATAGCACAGTGGTTATGGCATCAGCAACATGCACCTAGGATGGCGGGTTTAAACCGTTGTTTAGGCCTGCTAAACAACGACAACTGCAACAACAACAAAAAATAGTCAGGCATTGTAGTGGGTGCCTATATTCCCAGCTCCTTGGGAGGCTGAGGCAAGAGAATCGCTTAAGCCCTAGAGTTTGAGGTTGGTGTGAGCTGTGACATGAAACCATGGCACTCTGCTGACTCTGTCTCAAAAAAAACAAAACAAAACAAAAATGTTAAGAGAAAGCAACCAGACCCTGGACATAGAATGGAAGGACACTGAACCACGTTTCAGCTCACTTGTTCTCAGGGCTTGCCATCACCTATGTAATAAAATCTGATTCAGTGCATAGCACACAATCATTACAGATACTCCACCTACCTGACTAGTACACTCTATGGCCACTTATTTTCTTTATCTTTTATATTTAAGCAAAGATAAAACACAGGTACTTTCCATAATACATAATGCTCCTCATTGTTCTAATTTATTATTGTTAGTTATATGTTTATACCTACATTTTACCACCAACACACACTTATACGTTACATTTTTAGCAAAACTTTCCCTGATATATCCAGATTGCCCTAAATATCACAGAATTGCCCAATTATTTTTTGTATTACAGCACAATATTTTTGAATTTCAATCCCTTACTTATTTCCCTGGCGTAAAGACAAGGACCATGTCTTATTTATATTTATTCAAAAGTATCTACATGGTGCAGTATAGATACTTTGCCCAAAATAAATTATCTGTTGTATGAATGAATGAAAGATTCCCGGAAGGTCAACCATATGAACTGGTAGTAAAATATATTGGCTATTTTTATATACACTATACCATGCTTCTGAAATATAGATAATGTTCCTATTTAGTGCATAAAGTTAAATATCAGAATTATTTTCTTGGTTTAACTGAAGACTTTGATTTCTTTCAAATATAAAGGTTCTTTGAAAAACCATCCTTTGTTATCAGTTTGTAAGATATCCTCAATTCACTGTGATAACAACTAAAGTTTTCCCCTGGGTTTACCTATTCTTCCCTGACTCTATTTGATCCAAATATACTGTCTGCAGAGATTAATGAAGACCAGGGCTCAAGAAATATAAATATATATATTTAAGGTAATGAGTACACATGCACCCTTAAATAAAAAAGGAAAAGAACTGCAAAAATAATTGAGGGGAGTAAAACTACACAATTTCAGGTCTATTGAAAGCTGATGTACTTGTGTGAAAAGGCTTATTAACGGTGGGTTTCCCTGATGTGCAACAAATCATGGTACTTTGGCTCTCTAAATGATGGAAATTAAAAAATTCTGCACAGAGAAACTTACATTTGGGATATTAATTATAATATCAGACCTTAAAAAAAAATGACCCAAGTTACTCCAATAGAATCATTGCACTTTGACCTTCATTAGTTTTTTGTTGTTGTTTGCTTTCAAAGTGGAATAGATATAAAATAAAACCTTTTGCAAAAATGGATGGTGATAGCATCACAAAGCCCTTACCAACAAGGCCACATTCCTTATCACGGCAAGATGAATTATTCACCATTTCAGTCTTCTTTCAACATTGGGATATGGAAAGAAGGTGAACTTTACAGTCAGCTTTGCACTTCTGGGGTCAGCCGAGCACTTATCTTCAGAGCAGCAGAGGAAACGTTAATTTTACAAGGTCCTCCTCTGGATCCTAGTGCAGTGGAAATCCAACCTGGACCTTATCAACCCAAGAGATCAGCCTTGGAGCTATAAGAGACGTAAATCACCTTGAAAAGAATGATCTCAGGCAGGGAAAGGGAAGAATTTTATTGCAGTCAATTCACAGTTTCGGATATGAAATTTGCCTTTAATTTGTGCAAAAGTATCATTTTCATTTTTTAATTGGGACTTCTTTTTGTACATTTCAGAATACACTGAACTGGAGGTTTCTTCTGTTTCTCTGATTCCATTACCCTGGAATGCTCCACTACACGGTATGCTTAAGGGCCAGTGATAATAAAACTGCCCATATTTGTCTCTCATCTTCCTCTTTCCAATCTTGTTTTGTCATATGTGATTTATTTTTCCTTCTATTTATTTCACTCTTACTTGCTGCTTTCAACAAGTGAAGTAATACATTAGTTTATAATCAAGTTAGATAAATCCTATCTTTATTTTACCCAGAAGATATTTTTATTTAAGAAAGACACAAAATGGGAAGTAATCTAAATAGGTTAATTCCTGGGACTTTTTTTTTTTTAATTTACTCTTTCACTGCATTCATGCTACCAACATTGGCTAAACACTTTTTTTTTCTTTTCTTTTTTGAGACTCTGTCTTGCTTTATTGCCTAGGCTAGAGTGCTTTGGCATCAGCCCTGCTCACAGCAACTTTAAACTCCTGGGTTCAAGCAATCCTCTTACTTAAGCCTCCCTTGTAGCTGCAACAACAGCCACAACACCCAGCTGAATTCTCTATTTTTAATAGATATGGATCTCTCTCTTGCTCAGGCTGTTCTCAAACTCCTGAGATCAAGTGATCCTCCCACCTTTGTCTCCCAGAGTGCTAGGATTTCAGACATGAGCCACCATGATGGGTCCCCACGATTAAACACTTCTTATGTCCTCATATTTCCCAGAGATATTCTCCCTAAGGACAAGTAGGATTTTAAGAGTGTTTGACCTATAAAGTTCAGATCCTTTGTGATTTCTATGTCATCTGTCCTGAAACTGATCCTTCTCATAGGATTTCTTTTGCTGCCTTCCCTCTCACAATGGCCATTATTTAACTTTAAGAAAAAAAAAAAAAAGACTTCTTAAAGCATATCACCTCCACAAGGTAAAGTATCAGAGCCTACTTCTATGTCACCAAACAAAGGGACAATTTGAAGTAGTGGTTTCTGGGTTGAGAAAGTGAACAACTCTGATGACCAAAATCCCTTGTACAAATCAAATTTCTAATATTTTGCCTTCAACAAAATTGAGGGAAGGCTAAAGTATAGTTTGTTAAAAATAAATTTGAGGTTGTTCCACATCTCTGCAATTGTGAACTGAGCTGCTATAAGCATCCAAATACAAATGTCCTTATGGTAATTTTTTTTTTTTTCTGCGTAGATACCCAGTAATGGGATTGTGGGATCAAATGAAAGGTCTATTTTTAGCTCTTTGAGGATTCTCCACATTTCTTTTTAAAAAAGCTAAGTTAGTTTGCAGTCCCACCAACAGTGTATAAGTGTTTTGTTCTCTCTTTACCTACACCAGCATCTGCAGCTTTGGGACTTTGTAATGTGAATGGATAAATAAACTGTGCTATATACATACCATGGAATACTATTCAGCCATAAAGATAGATGGAGACTTTATACCTTTTGTATTTACCTGGAAGGATTTGAAGAACATCCTCCTAAGTAATGTATCACAAGAATGGGAAAGCAAGTATCCAATGTACTCAATATTAATATGAAACCAATAGATGACCAACTATATGTCTGCATGAGAGAAAACCACATTTAAATTTTAAAAAGGGGAAAGGAGAAAGGGGGGGATTGAAAAGGGGATGTGGTAAACTCTCACCAATCAGGTACAATGTAGGGGTATATGGCACAGCCCCTGGATGAAGGGCTCAACCACAACTTGAACTTTAACAAATGCAAAAAATGTAGTCTAATTGTTATGTACCCTTATGTTAACGTGATATTAAAAAAAGAAATAACAGAAAAAGAGATTTAAAAAAAATTTAAATGCTAGAACACCATGTGATGTTTTTCTTTCCTTTTAACTGATTAGGTAGTCAAAGGACACGGAAAGGCACCAACCTAGCAAAAATTTTTTCATCTCCATTTATGTACAGTTGTCACTTATATGCCAACCCACAAAATCAGGATATGCTCAAATTCTTCAGTCATGTTCGAGGAGTCCTTCGTATAAGAAAAGGAAGCCTTTGGTATTGGCAAGTTCCACCTCCCGTGAATACGTATTTTCCATCCATAATTGGTTCTGTTTATGTGAGCAAGGGTCATCATGTTTAGCTTTGTAAAGGCAAAGGGAGGCCCAGCAATATAGAAAACCTAAAATTGGGAAGCCAATTGAGGATGAATTCTGACTCATTCCAGAAATAATATTCATAATTAGCTACATGAATTAAAAAAGTTATATGACCCTTTTTATGCCTTTAAGATATTGATTCCAAGAATATTTTATTTTATGTGAAATAATGTACCAAAATTAATACAGCATGTAACTTTGACTAATGGTAATCCACAGATAACTGTAATGATAAATTAGTCGACAAAAACCTTTTGAATTAAAAAAAAAAAAAAAACCTATGGTTAAGTGAAATCATTTTGTAAGAGTGCAACTCTGGCAGGGAGCACGGCAAGTCCGGACGTTCACTGGGGAGACCGCAGCCGGGCAGCAGGTTGGAAACAGAAGCCAGGCCACCTCTGAATCTGGAAAGACCCAGTGCTTACTGCTGGCCTGAGCCCTCCCTTCCAATATTCTTGAATGAGAATATGCCACCTGTCAAAGGCCCTGAGATGACACCTTCTGAAGGTAGCTATTATCCCAGAAAGCTAATTTTTTCCCAGAGAATTTCTTTTCCAACCTCCCAGTATTCATATGGTAATTCCCAGTTGATGATTGTGTCTTTCCAGCCCGGATTTCCACCCGCACTGGGGGAGCCCAACCTGCTCCATCTGTACGGCCCTGACCTGGCTTCTGAGCTTCGGGGTGGAGACCAGCCCTGTCCTGGGCAATGTGGAGAAGTCCCA
The DNA here is from genome assembly GCA_963574575.1 of Galagoides demidoff. Lineage (NCBI taxonomy): Eukaryota > Metazoa > Chordata > Mammalia > Primates > Galagidae > Galagoides > Galagoides demidoff. Next base: position 9,335 of record CAUYQV010003314.1, read on the forward strand.
TTTCATGAAAAGACACCTGCAGCACAACGTTTAGCGTTTAATTTAACAAAAAGTTAAAGTCCTTTGTGAATTATTGCCTGAAACTGTGGAGGAAATTAAACAAGAACAGAAAGCACAAGCAGAGCCGAATGGCAGACCCCAGATTCTCCCCATACCAGACGGGATTCCAGAGGTCTGGGGGACTCACCGCTGCAGGAATGTGATTCAGTTTTTCCACTGGCGCCACAGGCCAAGCCACGCCGTGGATTCCTGGGCGATTACCAGGGGCTATAGTCGGGTATAGTGGCCTTCGCTTCCTAGGTCCTCTGGGTCCTCTGTGTGCTGAGACTCCCCGTGCAGCAGCCATCCCCACAATCGCTGTTGGGGGACGGATGCCCTGTGCCAGAGCTCCACACAACAAGCTGGATGAGCTGCAGGCACAGGTGGACCCACCGGACTCCTCAAGTTAGCTTTGTAACTTATTGATTGCCCACACTAGCAAAAAAAAAAAAATTTTTTTTTCCTTGAGTGCCTATGAAGCTCCCAAATTAGCCAAGGTAAAGAGACAAGGGAGGTAGGTATGCTTCACGAGCATGAGTTACATACAACTTAACATGGCAGGTACTGTCTTAAGAACCTTCGAAAAGCTGAGGCAGTGGCTCACACCTGTAATCCTACCACTCCCTAGAGGCAAAGGCAGGAGGGTTCCCTTAAACGGGGGCCTCAGAGAACAATCTGAGCAAGAGAGAGGTGACCCATCTCTGCTAAAAATAGAAAGATTGGCCGTGGGCGGTGGTGTGTGCCTGTAGTCCAGCTACTCTGAAGTCTGAGGCAGGAGAATTGATTCAGCCCAGGAATCTGAGGTTGCTGTGAGCTAGGCGGAGGCCATAGCACTCTAGCCTGGGAAAAGAGTGAGACTCAGTTTCAGAAAAAGGGAAAAGGATGGAAAGGGAAGAGAGGAGAGGGGAGGGAGAGGAGGAAAGGGAAGGGGAGGGCAACCTTAAAAGGAAAGCAAAACCCAAAATGTGTGATTCAGATCTGGAGGAGGCTGGAGATTCTCTGTGCCTGTCCAGGCTAGCTCCAATGAGAGCCACTCTGGCTTTGGTTTTATAGTTTATCTCTTGTATTGTCTTTAGACCTGTTTTAGTAGACATGTTTTTCATTTTGTTAGATTCGGTCAGTTAAAAAATATAATAATCAATGCCTATGCCCCCCAAATTAAATTCTTTTTGAAGAACATTAAAATGTGATTTTAATAATCATTCAATAAGTATTTGGGGGAACTTAACTATGTTGAGGGAGCCACTATCCATATAGGATAGTGAGGACTGATAATTAAAATGTAAACATTACAAATGTACTTACTGTTTGCAGAGAAATATAAAAGAATGATCAATAAAACCCTTTCAAACATTAAATTTAGATAAATTGTCTGGTGGTAATGTAAGTTCGGGAAAAGAAGAGCTTGCTAAATACACATATAAATAGAATTAAGCAGGAAGGAAGGAAAGATCATTTCATGGGGAAGACATAGCAATACATGTATTACTGAAATAACTTTACAAATTGGAGGAACTGCTGGAGATTATCAGTGAAGAACTGCTTGGAAATGTAACGGGGAAATCAACTTACGAAACAGTTGTGTTGAAAGTAACAACAAATTAAAAATTTTGGAGTGACTCTTTGTTCTCTCTACCAATGAGATGTGTTGAGTTCTTTTATGAGACTTCATCCTTTTTCCAGAATACAGCCAGATAAGTTCTATTTAATTCAATTGCGGTGATTTTAAAACCTTGGCCAAAAGCCAGGTGAGTTGACTCTGGAATTGCTCAGATTTCCCTGGACTTGAAAATAAAATCCACAGTTCATCTTGATACTGGATTTTTGACTTTAGATTTCCAGGCTCTTGGTCTCAACAATTCGATGAATGAATCGATGGACCACAGGATGAACAGTAAATTAGGTTTTATTTACAGAGGTATTATTACAGCCCTTAAAAAGAGCTAACCCTTGCAGAACAGGATAAGATAGATTTTATGTAAGTGTCACAGCTCTTACAAAGAGCCAAACCTTGCAGAGAAGGATGCAAGTGTTACAGCTCTTACAAAGAGCCAAACTTCCTTTCAGAGCAAGGTATAAGTGTTACAGCTCTTCCTCTTCTGCTCTCTCTCTCCCTTAGCGGTCTGCAGCAATCTGCTGAAGTCTTTGCTCTCCTGCTCTCTCTTCCTCGAAGGTCAGCAACAATCTGCTGCAGTCTTGCTCTTCTGCTCTACCTTCTTTGACAATCTGCATGATCTGCAGTAATCTGCTGAAGTCTTGCGAGGATCTGCCTCTAGGCGCTGCTCAGGTTTTTATATAGGGGCAGTTGTCCAATCAGCTGAGAGTTTAGCTGATTGGTCTATAAAATAGACCAGTCAGGAGCAAGATTGAAAATGGACCAATCAGGGATGCACTGGAGGAATAGCCAGTGTTTTCCCCTGATGGGCAGTCTTTTTTCTTACTGGAGTCTAGGGTGGGAGAGAAAGCTCCGCCTTTGGCTCCAGCCTGCTGGTTTCAGTTCCAGCTGCTGCCAAGGCAGAGCCAGCAGGTCCTCTAGCGCCATTCTACTGGGGCCTCTGGTGGGAGAGGAAAGCTCCCCCTTTTGCTCCAGCATGCTGGTTTTTGTGCCAGCTGCCGCCAAGGCAGAGCCAGCAGGTCCTACAGCACCACTCTACTGGAGTCTCTGGTGTGGGAGGGAAGCTCCCCTGCTTGCTCCAGCCTGCCAGTTCTTTTGCTGGCTGCTGCCGCCAAGACAGAAGTGGCAAGTCCCCCAGCCCTGCTCTGCTGAGCTGGCTGGGGTGCCACTTTTCCGGTATCAATCTAAGAGAACTAAATGTCTCAGCAACCAAGAAAATTAATGTTAGCAGTACTCAGAAAGATGTCAGAATCCTTATTTCTATTCCTCACCCGAAATCTTTACAGGAGATCCAAATCCAGCTAGTACAGGAATTGGGAAAGTAGCTATATGTTGTGATTATTCCTCAGTGAAGAATTCTACACCCTAGTTCTAGTATCTAACATCTAAAAGCCATATCAACAACAAAGCAGAAGTGTTTCATAGTATCATCCTTGAAGACTTGAGTCTTCTTCCCAAGTACAATTGTAAGAGAATGTGAAACCAGAGAGCTGTTGGCTTCTATAGTGACCTGTAGATAAATCAAGGTAGAACACAAGGCTGGAAGCTTTCTTGGTCTAGTTATATATAAAAAGCTTACAGGGCAAGATGTTATTTCTTAGCTTCCAGAGTTTCAACAGTAAATGTAGATGAATACATAAATAAAATCTAAATAAAATGAATAAATAAAATCTACTATTTGTTTTACGAAGGACAGGAAGGATGGGGGGAATTACTTGAATAATTTTTGAAAATCTGAGACATGGAGGCTTGCAGCTTAGGTTGTGAATTTATAGTGGCATTGGTCATCATAGTTTTTTTTTTTTTTTTTTGTCTCCAGCAGTTCTGAATCCTTGACAGAGAGTGGGGGGAAACTGCATTAACTAGGGCTAAAGTTTTTCAAAGTGGGTGTGATGCAAAGGTAAGAGAATAAGTATAACGGAAGTAACTGGCAAAATAATAATAATAATAATCAAAATAATGGACTCTGGTACCAAAGCTGGGGGGTACCCCCTGGGACCACTGGTGGAAATGGGTATAACTATAGCTGTAAATGTGCACAGGCTTATAGGCTCCTAGGATGGTGCATTGATAGGGAGCAAAAAGAAAGAGAGGAATGATTACAGGCCACGGAGCCTGAGCGAGACTAGATAAGTTATGGTGAGAGAGAGATTAGATAAGATCAGAGTGGACTCTGAGAGCAGTATTTGGGAATTAGGATCCTGGAGTATTATTTAAGGTATTAGATAAAAAGCAAGAGATGAGATAATTTGGAAATTTGTTGGGGCAGTGAGTCTGTTAATTTATACTATAAAAATGGGCAGCACCTGTGGCTCAAAGGAATAGGGCACTGGCCCCATATGCCAGAGGTGGTGGGTTCAAACCCAGTCCTGGCCAAAAAGTACAAAAAAAAAAAATTATACTACAAAAATAACTGGATTGTATGCCTCACCCTGATCACCATCATGGAAAGCTGGCAAGCTGTCTTAGGATTTCACAAACACATCTTAGCTCTTTTTATGTACGTGAAGTCAAAGATAAAGATTTGGGTTGTATGCACAAAACACAGGAGAAAGTGAGGGAGACGTGGAGGGGAGACAGAAGCAGCCATGGGTCTAATTCTATGGAGATCTTTTTGTAGGAACTAACCTTGAGTTAAACAGTTTTTTCAAGTTACTTTGGCTTTATCATGGTCTTGCTGTGAAATAGACATAATTGTAGTCCCCTTTTAACATAGGAGGCCATTACGTTGACTAAAGGGCTATCACTGAATTCATTCACATCTATTTCTTGCATTCTAACCCCTGAACTTCACCATAAAAACAACAGTGTGATACTCCACTGAGCATCTACTGTGTACTAAGCTCTGATGATACCGAAGTACTTGGAGTTCCCACTGAATCTATGTGATTTTTGTAATTCAGTTTCCTTTCCCTAGAATATACTTTCTCCATTTTTCCTCCTAAGATAATTCTGCCCTTTCCCAAAAATTTCGCAAAGCATCACACACTTTACATTGCTGAGACTCTTAGGCAGACAGCGATGCACTTTCCTCATAAATTCATTATCTTTTGCCATTGTATTACAACTGATAATTTCACTTTTCTGGCCACAAAATTGAATTGATCCTCAAAATCAAACACATCATCAGTAAACGGAAGATAATAAATGAATATTTGCTAAATTGGTGTCTGGTGCATGAATCAATTAATAAATAAATCTGCACCAATGTATTCTGCACTGTTCTGTTCCAATAAATTGCTACACACAAAGGGGAAAACATTGAGTTCCAGTCATAATCTCCAAGCAGATAATACCTTTGTATTTTGAGAATCTCTTCCAAAGACATCCTGCATTATTTAAATATAATCTAACATGGTTGGTAACAATGGTCATGTTTTTATTAAGAATTTCAGAAACCCTGATATCAATATAGGAATGAAATAGGATGAAGAAGGTGGTTAAAAACAACCACACCCAGCTAACACACTGAACTGAGACCACGTTTCCCCTATGTGCTATACGATCTCTTATTCCTCCCCATTCCACTAAATTACACCTTTCTAACTTGGTAGGAAAATTTCTTTGCAATTTTCAAAGGACCTACCAGTTATTGTTGGAAATGACACTGTAAGTAAATTAAGTAGGGGATAGTATGGGCTGATGAAGTACTGTAATTTAATTTTATTGCATCAGTGGCAACAGTAAATAAATGCACAGCATAACATGCTGAGATAGTCTATTGATCTTTTCAGTCAATATTGGATGAAAACTCCTAACAAAACATAAAATTACAATATTGTTAAAAATATATTATTTTTAGCCTTTAATACTATGGGCAAATTTACAAGGGTAATTGTTTGATTTTACACACATCTGATTTATATGTAGATGACCAAGAGCTAAATTCACAGCTGATCAGATCACAAATAGCAATAATACATTTATCTGAGGCTTACTTATTATGCTACCTCCTGGAGGTAGTGAGTCTAAGACTAAGATAGGCTTAAATGTTTATATTGAACAAAAAGGATGTCACATAATCCAAGTACCTAAAGAAACCTTCTAGGTTTCTTCCCCCAGATATAAAATATCTCCTCCTAGGGCCCATATTCAATTTATAATCTCAGTTATCTATTCAATGTAAAAAAAAATGTGAGTATTGCAGAAGATTACAAGAGAAAGACAGAATTACTATAATAACAAATGATAGTTACTTACCTGAAAGAAGAAGGCATGCTTCAAAAAAAAAAAAAAATCTGGTTAAAAACAAAATAAGCAAATAAGGCTGACACCCTTCAAAGTAGAGAAGATTGTGTTATCTACCTAAACAACTGTTTAAATGTTTCAGATTTAGTTTGCCTTAAAAATAATTGGTAACAATCTTTTTTTCATGGGGAAGTAATATTGTTTTTAAGTGTTTTACAAATTTGACCTGAAAACACATCATAACTAGAAATTAATAGTATTCCTGTCATAGTGAGTCTTTTACTCTATACTGAGATCTCTTTTGCAATTAGAAATTTTTCAATTACATTCAACTAATATGTGTTTATTTCTTGCTATATGTCAGGTGCTGTGATAGGCTTTTGAAGAGATGGAAATATGTACAGTATTTGGTTCTTATAATTAAGAACTGAAATTTTAGACTGGGTGCAGTGGCTCATGCCTATAATCCTAGCTCTCTAGAAGGCCAAGGCGAGTGGATTGCTTGAGCTCAGGAGTTTCAGAACAGCCTGAACAATAGCAAGACCTCATCTCTACTAAAAATAGAAACATTAGCCAGACATAATGGTGCATGCCTGTAGTTCCAGCTACTTGAGAGACTCAGCTCAGGAGTTTGAGGTTGCTATGAGCCATGGCACTCAACTCAGGGTGATAGAGTGAGACTCTTCCAAAAAATAAAATAAAATAAAAAGCTTCTGCACAGCAAAGAAAACAATTAATAAAGTGAAGAGAAAACCCACAGAATGGGAGAAAATTTTCCCAAACTATCAATGTGACAAGAGATTAATAACTAGAAAATATAAGTACCCTTAACAATTTAATATGAAAAAGTCAAATAATTTCATTTAAAAACGGGTAAAGGATATGAATTAGACATTTCTCAAAAGAAGACATTAAAATGGTCAACAGGTATATTAAAAAAATGCTCAATGTTATTAGTTATCAGAGAAACACAAATCAAAACTATAATGGGATATCATTCACCCCAGTTAAAATGGCTTTCATCAAAAAGACAGAATTAACAAATTCTGGCAAAGATGTGGATAGAAATGTTAATTTGTGGCTCGGCGCCTGTGGCTCAAGTGGCTAAGGCGCCAGCCACATACACCTAAGGTGGCGGGTTTGAAACCAGCCCAGGCCCACCAATCAACCCGATGGCTGCAACCAAAAAATAGCCGGGTGTTGTGGCAGGCTCCTGTAGTCCCAGCTACTTGGGAGGCGGAAGCAGGAGACTCACTTGGAGTCCAGGAGTTGGAAGTTGCTGTGAGCTGTGATGTCACGGCACGGCACTCTACCCAGGGGGACAGCTTGAGGCTCTTTCTCAAAAAAAAAAAAAGAAATGTTAATTTGTGCAACCACAATGAAGTATAGTATTGAGTTTCCTCAAAAAACTATAACAGAACCAGCATATAACTCTGCAATCCCATTGCTATGTATATACTCAAAGGAAGGGAAATCAACATGTC
>CAUYQV010003315.1:0-23786 GCA_963574575.1 Galagoides demidoff
TGTGTTGATACAATGATTAACCAAATGATATGAAAGTTATGTTAACCAGCTTGATGAAGGTGTTTCAAATTGTATATGAAACAGCACAATGTACCCCATGTTTGCATCAATGTACGCAGAAATCAATTAATAAAAAAAAAATAAAAATAAAAAAAATAAAACAACAATGACAACTGCAATAAAAAATAGCCAGGTGTTGTGATGGTTACCTGTAGTCCAAGTTACTTGGAAGGCTGAGGCAAGAGAATTCCTTAGCCCAAGAGTTGGAGGTTGCTGTGAGCTGTGACACCACGCACTCTACTGAGGGTGACAAAATGACACCATGTCTCAAAAGAAAAAAAAAAAAAGCCAGATTAAGCTTGTGTTTACTTCTTTTTCCTGGAGTCATTTTTCAGCTATCTTCCAGGTCCTGCATTCCAGAAGGACTCACTGAGACCAAGAAACCTACAAGGTCTCTAGCAGATGAACATTGACATGGCATGCCCAACTACCTCCTCAGCTATTCATTCAGACTGCGAGAATAGGAGACAGATTTCAAGAAGTTTTCATAAACCATCCATTCCTGTTTGTGATTACCTTTAGGTAACTGGCCAGAATCTTCCTGCTTCAGACTTAACTTGAACTTACTGTTCCTCTCCAAATTTTACCAAAAATTATTTGCCAAATAATTGGGTATTAGAAAATTAAAGACCTACCAAAGTATCAATTCAAAAGTTTAAACAAACATGGGAATTCACTATGCCTTATGCTTATGATGAGGCTCCTAAAGAATAGAATCCTGAGCTAAGAGGGGCACTCTTAAGAGTCCAAAAACTCTCTTTAAAACCCCCTTATACTCCTTTAAAATTGGAAATATGGAGAATAACTTAATCTTTTATCCCCCATGTGATTAAACAGAGTCATTACTCCCAAATTTCAAGACCTGACAATTCTCACCAATAAGCAACTGAGGACAAAACAAATCAGATAACGGTATACACCTCCAAACCCTAACTATTTGTGCTAACTTCTCAAACTGTCTCCATTCAATTTATAAAGAACTCTAATTTATAAGTAAAACACTTTAACTCTCAAACCTCACAAAACTTGTTTAACTCCTCGTTTTACCGCAAATCAATATGATAACTACTGTGTCTTTCAACAGTTCCACTAGTTTCAATTCAGTAAGACTACACCTCCAAGGGATTTATCAAAATATTTACTCAATCACAAAATGCACTTGCTAAGCAATTGAAACAATTATAATTTAAATCTCAAAAAGAAACCTTACAAATTTAGATAGTTGGCTTAATCCAAAAAATTACTTCTCCAACCTCAAGTATGAGTTTAGACTTCTACCACAATTGGCATGGCATCGCTCTTATGTGGTTGTTTTTGTTTGTTTTTTGAGACACAGTCTCACTATGTTCCCCTGGGTAGTGTGCCATGGCATAACAGCTCACAACAGCCTCAAAGTCTTGGGCTTAAGCAATTCTCTTGCCTCAGCCTCCCAAGTGGCTGAGACTACAGGTGTTCACCACAATGCCCACCTATTTTGTTGTTGTTGTTGTTGTTGTTATTACAGTTGTCATTGTTGTTTTAGCTGGCCCAGGCTGAGCTCGAATCCAACAGCTTTGGTGTATGTGGCTGATGCCCTACTTACTGAGATATTGGAGCTGAGCCTTCTGTGTTTTTTGTTTGTTTATTTGTTTGTTTGTTGTAGTTAATGCTATTCACAAACTGTTTCAGAAGACTACTGAAGCAATGATTGTGCTACACTTCTCCAATCAATATAATCCTTCTTATACTCTGGTAGCCCAGTTTCTTCCTTCATTCTTTGATACCTTTCCCTACTTTGAATAATGACCTTAAAGAGTCATTATAAAGAAAATTAAGAAAAATGGGGGAAATGTGGGAGGCAGAAGGCTAATCTCTCTGTGGGGTGCCTTGCTTTAATCCAAGTCAAAGCCTCTCACAGACCTGCCATCCCAGAGGTCATCCCAACCACTAAAGATGACAGGGTACAGAGGTAACCCAGATGGAGATTCGACAACTCACTACCCTAGGTTCTCAATCACTCAGACATTACCCCTTTACCCAATCTTCCTGGGGGGTTGGGATTCTTTTCATCCCATTTTGGATTTTGCATCATCCCATATTTCCATCTTTTCAGGTGCACTTTGACTTAGAGATAAATAAAAGTTTTCTGAAAAATCAGGACAGTACTGCATTGTCTCAATTTGCCACACGACATGTGACTCAATGTACACCTCTCTCCAGGCTTCCCAGACTTCATGCATTCATTAAGTTAGTGTACTCTCTTTATTTCCCCATGTTGTCTCCCCAGTCAAATTCCAACTAGGTTGGGGCACAGAAGGAACTCCTAAAAAATTGGCCAAAGTGATTAATCCAGACTGCCAATGGGAAATTGAACTAATAATTCATAATGAAAGTAGAGAAGAGAATGTCTGGAATGGAGAAGAGTCCTTCTTAGTAATATCATGCACTATCATAAAGGTCAATGGAAAGTTATACTAATCCAGTCCAGGAAGGACTAGGCATTGCTTACATCTGTAGAAATGAATGTTTATGTCCTCTGCTGGTAAATAATCATCATAAGCTGAAGTGTTTGTTGAAGGCAAGGAGAATACAGAATACATAAAAATGTAGTTTAACACCTGCTATGGCCATGTTCCCAGATACAGAAAGAATTATAATAGATTATGTAAGATAAGATATATTGACTTTATTTCAGTGTTTAACTATTATTAGTTTTACATAATAGTATTGAAATTATGGGATATCAAGAGATGATTAATTGTCACACAAGGACTTTACCTCCTGTAAGAGAAAGGGATTATGCATTTTCAGTTTTATACAGGATAGTCTTACCACATAAGGATAAATGATTGCTTTATTATTGTCTTTATTTGGAGATTAAGTATGACTTAAGAAGATGCATATAGGTTTCAGGGTAGCAAGGGCTAGACTTATTATGGTTAATTTCAGATATCAAGGTGAATGGATTAAAGAATTAAATGTTTCTCTCTATCTCCTGGAATTGAGATACTCTTCCCTCATTTTCCCTTTGACAGCAGAATGGCCCTGGGTTCTCTGGCCTAGGAATTTCCCTTATTCTAAGGCTTTGAGGCTTGAATTACCTATGATCTGGACAGCACAGATTTACAAAGGTGTGTGCTGTTATAAACTAGTTCCCTGTAAGGAGGCTACCAGCTCACAGGTCAGGCACTTAGGCATTTAGCCATTCATCAGAATAAAGAAGTATCCTATGAAAGTCACTTTTAAACACCAAGAACAAAAACTCATTAGTTGCATACAGCAGGACTGTAGTAATAACCATTGTCCAGAGAAAGACCTCGTAGAAATAACAAACATATAACAGAAATGAGGAATAATTTTATAAACTATAATTCAATAAATTGATAGGGAATATATGTATAATGGAAATGACAAGGAGACAAGGAGTTATTTGATGTTTGTACTAGAGTTGCAACTCTCTAAAGACTAAGTACAATTTCTATATGAGCAATTGTACCTCTAACCCACATTCCAAATCCAATTATTCAATCCAAAGCAACTGCATATTTATCATTTTCTTTTTTCCTACTTGCATTTCTAATTACAAGAATAATGATCATACAAATCACTTTATTGTTGGTCACTACAGATACAGGTGCATTGTGTTCTTTATATAATATTTTGCTTTGTCTTGCATTACTTGTGTTTAACTCTAGTTTTCACTACTCAAAAAATAAGGTGGGCTTTATTGTTTCATGAATAATATACTTATGAAAAAGAAAGTTATATTATTTACCATTTAGGGTGTTAAGCACATTTGTACCCAGAATTTCATGTTCCAGGAAGGGTAAATCCAGACTACTTGAAAAATGTAAAAAATATTGCAAACCATACAGGCAATAGGGAACTATTGTCATAACATATAGCACATATTTACTACTCAAAAATAAAAAGATAAATATACTAATTAAAAGTGATTAAATTGTGTGAATGGACATTTCACCAAAGAAGCTATACAAATGTTCAATAAGTACAAAAAATATGCTTATAACACATTTTGTCCTTGGTAGAATGCAAGTCAAAAAATTGAGACATATTTTTAAAAAGTAGAAGCCAGGATAAAAAGAGTATATACTGTGTAATTCTATTAATTGGATATTTGTGAAGACATGAAATTGTGGAGATAGTAAAATGATCAGAGGCTCCTAGGGTCTTGAGAGAGAAAGGTTGAATAGGTAAAATACAGACTATTTTATTTTTGTATGAGCAGTAAAATAATTGCCTGTGACATTTTAATCATGTATTAATAATTCAAATTTTCAAATCCTGCAGAATTTTACATTAGAAAAGGTTGTTACTTTCTGTATGAGAATTACAAATATTATTTACTAAGTTGAAGAACCTCAGGGAATAATCATAATAATAATAATATAACTTTATAAAAATTTGCCAAAAACCTCATTAAGGGAGTGAGACAAAAGAAGTCTAATCTATTTAACTAAGGAAATAAAGAGACATTACAAGTTTAAAGGTCAAATTATTTGTATATGTATATTCTATTTTATATATTATTTTTATTGAATTGGAGGTAGAGTTGGAGATTCATGGTGTCCTTTCCCTATTACATAAAAAATATGCTGGAACTTACATGTTTATTACAACACTATTTGCAACCTCAAACATATAGAATTAACAGACCCCAATTTGCACTTCATGAAGAATCAGGCAAGATGGGCAACTGGAGCCAGCTTTTGACAGATGCTGCTGTCCAGAGGGAAGTTTTATGACAAGAAAGTACCCAACAGTGCTGAACATTGGAAGCCGAGCTGAGAGAGAGGAGTGATAACCGCACATCACCTCTGCTGAGGCAAGCTTCAACTCCAAGAAAGCAAATTTCAGGTACAAAACACATCCCAAAGGAAAAATATCCGCTCTCCTCCCCCAAGAGTTTTTGTTTGTTTGTTTGTTTGTTTGTTTTCTTTTTGGTTTGCTGTAGGTTTTCTACAGGCAAGTGGTGAACTGAGGACCTCTTGTCTCACTCCAGGGGAGAGAGTTACAGGAATAGGTACTACTTGTCCAAAGGGACCCTGCTGTGATCCTGAGCATTCTCTTGCCAGGCATGAAAGTTGAACTAACATTTTCCCCATCCTTTTGAACTTCCAACCCATCCTCCCTCCCTTGCCTGATGTTCCAGAAGTCTAACCTCTGCAGAGACTGGAATGTCTGCAGTTCATGGCCTGGTCCATGCACTGCCATTGCCATAGTAGAAAAGCTACACTGTAACAGTGAGCCCAGCAGTAGTACAGACAAAGAGGGTAGGCTGTGGGGTTTGGCTCTGTGAAAGTGCAAACCAGTTGTGGGAGGAGGCGTGTGACCTGTGCTCTGCCCTGCCAGAACTGAGTGCACCGCACCCCACTTTGCCAGAGCTGAAAGTCTGGCCCAGCCAGAGCCACCCTGCCAGAGCCACAAGCTCCATGTCCCACTCAGTTAGAGCCTCCCTGCCAGAGCCATACTCCCTGCACTCCCCCCAGCCAGAGCTGCCCTGCCAGAGTCTTGAGCCCTGTGCTCCACCCAGCCAGAGCTGCTCATGGTACTCTGCCTTGCCAGAGGCATTTGCCCCATGCACCACCCAGCCAGAGCCTCACCATAAGCCCTGTCCTGCAGGACCAACTGTGCACCTGCACTGCCAGAGCCTCCTGGTGGCCCACCCTGCACCTGGAGCTGTAGGCCTGCACCTGAAAGCTGCACAGACATGCCTCCCACAAAGATCTAGCAATAGTAGAGAAATCCTCCTGGGGTCTAATCTTGGACAGACACCTCCCAAACTCTGAGGACTACCACATGAAGCTAGACCTTGCCTATAGGGATACCACTGCTGGCAGAGCAGCTGGGGCAAAGGCACAGTGGCTGAGGGAGAAAATTATTTGCTGACTTGGTATAGACTAAGCTCAGGTGGAACACTTTACAGTTGCCATTGAGTACTCGAAGCAGGCAGGCCTTACCTCCCCAGCTGGCTGGTGGCATTGATGTTCCCTTGACCCTAGCAGACACAAAGAACTGGCACATCTGCTTATTGGAAGGAGCAGGACCACAGCCCTGGGAGGTTACCAGTGACTGGGCATAAAAGAGGTGCAAGGTGGGGAAAGAGATACCAGCCCCATGGTCCAACTCTGCTACTAGCGGGCCCTTTTGACTCTACACAGCACCAGAATGAGTCACATTTGATCATCCAGTAGTCTTGTTGTCTAGGTGCTGAAGACCTTTCGAACTCTCACACTTGAGAGTTTATACTGACTGGGTTATTGGTATGGAACCTCTAACCTGGGTTAATCACCAAAAGACCCTGTTGGGTAGTACCCTAGTTGTGTGGCAATGAGAAGCCTTCAGAATGGGAAAGGATTTTTGCCGGTTATACTTCTGACAAAGGTCTAATAACCATGATCTACGGAGAACACAAACTTATTAATAAGAAAAAAACAAGTGACCCCATTTCATTGTGGGCAAGAGACATGAACAGAAGATGCTCTGAAGAAGACACGTGCATGGTCTACAGACACATGAAAAAATGATTATCATCTTTAATCATCAGAGAAATACAAATCAAAACCACTCTGAGATACCATCTAACTCCAGTAAGAGTATCCCACATCATAAAATCCCAATACTACAGATGTTGGAGTGGATGTGGAGAAAAAGGAACACTTCATTGCTGGTGGGAATGCAAGCTAGTATGTTCCTTTGGGAATGAAGTTTGGAGAACACTCAGGGATCTAAATGTCGACCTACCATTTTATCCTGCAATTCCTCTACTAGATGTATATCCAAAGGACCAAAAATCATTGAGCAATAAAGATATATGCATCACATTGTTCATTGCAGCTCAATTCATAATTGCCAAGTCATGGAAGAAGCCCAAGTGCCCATCAACCCATGAATGGATTAATTGTGGTATATGTATATTATGGAATACTATGCAGCATTAAAAAATGGAGACTTTACCTCTTTTATGTTTACATGGATGGAGGTGGAAAATATTCTTCTTAGTAAAATATCTCAGGAATGGAAAAAAAATATCCAATGTACTCATACTACTGTGAAACCAATCTATAATCACTCACACTTGCATGTGAAAAATAAAACACAACTATAGCCTTGGATGAAGGGGGGAAGGAGAGGAAGGGGAGACTGGCGTGGGGTGGGTTGATAGGGGGAGAGTTAGTAGGGGGACCACACCTATGGAGCATATTGCAAGTACAAGTTGGATCTATCAGGTGTAGAACACAAATGTCTTAACGCTGTAATTGGGTAAATGAGGTGAAATCTATGTTTATTAGTAGGATGTAAGCACTCCAATTTGTACAAATAATCAACACATTTAATCTTATAATGGCATAAATTTATTCATGATCTATGTACAAATGACTTAATAAAAAAAATTAAGAATAGAACTATCATACAATCAGGCAAGAGAAGGAAATAAAAGGCATCCAAATGGGAGCGGAGGAAGTCTAACACTCCCTCTTTGCTGATGATATGATCTTATACTTAGAGAACCCCAAAGACTCAACCACAAGACTCCTGGAAGTTATCAAAAAAGGCAGTAATGTCTCTGGATATAAAATCAATGTCCACAAGTCAGTAGCCTTTGTATATGCCAATAAGAGATAAGATGAGAGGCTAATTAAGGACATGACCCCCTTCACCATAGCTGCAATGAAAATGAAATACCTAGGAATATACCTACCAAAAGAGGTGAAAGACCTTTATAAAGAAAATTATGAAGCCCTAAGAAAAGAAATAGCAGAAGATAGCAACAAATGGAAGAACATACCATGATCATGGCTGGGAAGAATCAACATTGTTAAAATGTCTATACTTCCCAAAGCAATCTACTGATTCAATGCCTTCCCTATTAAAATACCAACATCATACTTTCAAGACTTGGAAAAAATAATTCTTCATTTTGTATGGAACCAGGAAAAAACCTGTATAGCTAAGGCAGTTCTTGGTAGTAAAAAACAAAGCTGGGGGCATCAACATACCAGACTTTAGGCTGTACTACTAGGCCATAAGGTCAAAACAGCATGGTATTGGCACAAAAATAGAGACATAGTTATCTGTAACCAAATAGAAAACCAGGAGATGAAACTAACATCTCATGGCCACCTAATCTTTGATAAACCAAACAAGAACGTACACTGGGGGAAAGAATCCCTATTTAATAAATGGTGCTGGGAGAACTGGAAATCCACATGTAAAAGAAGGAAACTCTCCCTGCACCTTTCTCCACTCACAAAAATTGGTTCAAGATGGATAGAAGGCATAAATTTAAGGCACAAAACAATAAAAGTCCTCAAGGAAAGCACTTGAAGATATCAACCCAGGGAATGACTTTATGAAGAAGACTTCTGTGGCAATTGCTACAATAACAAGTACAAACAAATAGGCCTTTATTAGACTGAAAAGCTTCTATACAGCTAAGGAGTTAACAACCAAAGCTAATAGACAACCTACACAACAGGAAAGGATATTTGCATACTTTGAATCAGACAATAGGTTGATAACCAGGATCTACCAAGAACTCAATTAATCCACATGAATAAAGCCGATAATCCCTTATATCAATGGGTAGGAGAGATGAATAGAACCTTCGCTAATAAAGACAGATGAAGGTTAACAAACATATGAAAAAATGCTTGTTGTCCCTAATTATTGGAGCAATGCAAGTCAAAATCACCTTGAGATATCATCAAACTCCAGGGAAAACAGCCCACATCAGAAAATCTCAATTCTGGTATGGATGTGGAGAGAAGGGAACACTTTTAACTTGCTGGTGATTCTTCAAACTAACACAACCTTTTTGGAAGGAAGTATGGAGAACCTACAAAGAACTCAAATTAGATCTCCCATTTGAGCCTGCAATCCCATTACTGGACATCTACCCAGAAGAAAAAAAAATTCTTTTACCCATAATGACACCTACACTAGACTATTTATAGCAACTCAATTGCAAAAATATGGAAACAGCCTCAATAGCCACCAACCCAGAAATGGATTAAAAGCTGTGGTATATGTACACCATGGAATACTATCCAGCCATTTAAAAAGATGGAGACTTTACATCTTTTATAATAACCTAGATGGAAGTGGAGCACATTATTCTTAGTAAAGCATCACAAGAATGGAGAAGCAAGAATCCTATGTACTCAGTTCTCACATGAGAACAGTTGATGACCTAGTATGTGATGGGAGATGGGGGACGGGGAGAGCAGAGAAAAGGAAGGAGGGAGCTAGGGAAAGGGTGAAGCAGAGAGAGGGAAAGAGGGAAGGCGTGGGGGAAGGGAAGAGCAGACAGAGGGAAGGAGGAAGGGGAGTGGGGGAAGGGAAGAGCAGACAGAGGGAAGGAGGAAGGGGAGTGGAGGAAGGGAAGAGCACGGAGAGGGAAGGAGGGAGGGGGATGGATGGGTGTAGTGGTTTGTGACACACATTTTTGGGTCAGGACACAATTATAAGAGGCACTTAACCTAACAAATACAATCAACGTAACCTGGTTCTTTGTACCCTCAATGAATCCCCCCAAATAACAACAACAACAACAAAAAGAATAGAACTACCATATAATCCAGCAATCACCCTTCCAGATATATGTGCAAAAGAAAGGAAATCAGTATACGAAAGAATATCTGCACCCCCATGTTTATTGCAGTATTATTCACAATAGCCAAGATATAGAATCAACCTGAGTGTCCATCAGTGGATGTATGGGTAAAGAAAACATGCTATATACACAATGGGATACTATTCTTCCATAAAAAAGAATGAAATTCTGTCATTTGTGACAATATGGGTGAACATGGAGGACATTATATTAAATGAAATAAGCCAGGGAATAAAAGACAAATAGCACACAACCTCAGTCATACGGAGAATCTATAATAGTCGATCACATAGAAGTAGAGAGTGGAATGGTGGTTACCAGAAGCTAAATGGGTTGGGAGGATAAGAAGATGTTGGTCAAAGGATACATAATAAGAATTATATAGGAGGAATAAATGTCAAGTGATATTTTGCACAGCAAGGTGACTGCACACAATAATGAAATATTGTGTTGAAAAATGTAAAGAGAGTGGATATTATATGTCCTTATGAAAATCATAATTATGTGAGGTAATGCATTTGTTAATTCGCTAGATTTAACCATTTCATACTGTATAGATATTTCAAGACATGTTGTATGTGATTAAAAACTGTACCCCTTTCCTTTTTGATATTTCATTTATGAGCTTTGGACTTGTTGAATTTCAGATCAGTATGCTTTTTTTTCCTAATATATGATAATGTTGTCCTGAAATGCAGTTTAAGGAAATTTTCAAACAGTTTTTCATGTGAAACAAATAGGGGTTTAGGAATTTAATTTCTGTGTAAGTCAAATATGATGATGCATTTATATCTGCACAGTAATTGCAAATAACTATCCAATCCAACAGATGAAAATTAACCTGAAAGGTCTTGACAGCTCTGAGAGTGTGGGCATCAATATGTTTTGGCACATTGGCAGCATTAACCCATTTGTGAGCCAGTCCAATCTAAATTAGAGAAAGAACAATTTAAAGTATTTATAATTACTACAGAAGGGTATGCTCTGACTTTAAATGAGCAAGAACAAAGACTGTCTTTCACATAAGTAGACAGCTAACTATTACTTAAATAATCTACAGACTTATATTTGCACCACTGAGAGGTGAGTAATTGTTCTCAGAAAAAGATTTGACAGCTAATAGAGATACATAAGGGGACACATGCCTGTAGTTTGAAATAGTTGAGAGGTTGTATGGATGTAATTAGTAGAGATAAAGTCCACTACCTATAGATGAGAACGCAAATAGAGTAGCTTAAATATGACAGAGTTCCTTCTCTCTCATGTAAAATAAGTGTTGAGGTAGACAGTTAAAGTCTAGTATAATGACTCCAAGGTCATCACAAAGCCAGAGTTGTCCAATTTTTTGCAGTTTGATTCCTATGATACAGCCTTCTTTTCTTCTTTTTTTTTTTCCTTTTAAAAATCCACCAGTTCTTCTTTTCTTTTTTTTTTATTAAATGATAGCTGTATACATTAATGCAAACATAGGGGACAGTGTAGTGTTTTCACATACAATTTGAAATACTTTCATCAAGCTGGTCAACATAGACTTCATGTCATTTGCTTAGTCATTGTGTCAAGACATTTATACTCTAGTTCTAGAAAAGTTCACTTGTACCCTTGTTAGACAGACCATATAGGTGATCTTTCCAGTCACCCTCCCGCCACCCTGCCACCCTTCTCCCCTCCCCTTCTCTACCCCCTCCCCATATTCTTAGGCTAGAATTAAGTTGTAGCTTTCACTTGAGAGCTATAAATTAGTTTCATAAAAGGGCTGCGTATATTGGATACTTTTTCTTCCATTCCTGTGATACTTTGCTAAGAAGAACATTTTCCAGTTCCATCCATGTAGACATGAAGGAGGTAAAGTCTCCGTTTTTCTTTAGGGCTGCATAGTATTCCACAGTGTACATATACCACAGTTTATTGATCCATTCGTGGATTGATGGACACTTGGGCTTCTTCCATGACCTGGCAATCATCTAAGAGGGCTAATGCTGCTCCAGTCATCATCTTCAGAGTTTAAAGCAGCAGGATGGAGGAAGAAAGGAAGAAGACTAAGTGCTCCTTCCTTATAAAAAGACCTCTGAAAGCCCCACATAAAATTTTCACTATATTCCTTATTGATTGAACCTTATTCATATGCCACCCTCAGGTTCTAGGAAGCTTAGAAAATACAGTGTTTTAGTGTGCACCTCTAAAACACCAAGATTTTGTTCATTTCAGTAGAGTAACAGCATACATAATTGGTAGCTAAATATCAATCTTTAAGATGCTTACTTTGGGGACAATTAACAGTTAAAGAAAATCTTGCTCAACTGAGAACCAATTAGTTCTTTAGTTTTTTTTTGTATCTCTGACATGATCAGCAGTTTTCATAGTTTGGCATATTTTGCTGATCACAAGTACCATATATATTTTATTGACAATACATCTATTAATAATTTTCATGTTTCCCAATTGCTAAAATGTGGAAACAGCCTAAATGCCCTTCAACCCAGGAATGGATTGGGAAGCTGTGGTATATGTATACCATGGAATACTATTCAGCCATTAAAAAATGGAGATTTTGCAGCATTTGTATTCACCTGGATGGAGGTGGAACATATTATTCTTAGTGAAGCATCACAGGAATGGAAAAGTATGAATCCTATGTATTCAACTTTGATATGAGGACAATTAATGACAATTAACGACAAGGCAGCAGATGGGGAAAGAAGAGTGCAGACAGAGAGAGGAGGGAGGTGAGGGTAAGGACAAGAAAAAAATAAAAATAAATAATTTTCATGTTTCCTAGAGGTTAAAATATCACTTACAGAGAGTTGAATGTATTTTATTTCCATTCTATTATATTGAATTTATTCAATTCTAATTCCTGTAATGAAGAGTTCTTAAAAGGTGGTCTGATGTCTTGAATTTTTCTTATTTTTTTATTAAATCATAGCATATTAATATAATCATGGGGTACAATGTGCTGGTTTTATGTACAATTTGAAATACTTTCATCAAACTGGTAAACATAGCCTTCACCACATTTTCTTAGGTATTGTGTTAAGATATTCATAGTCTACATTTAGTAAGTTTCAAATGTACCCTTGTAAAATGCACCATAGTTGTAGTCCCACCAATTAACCTCCCTCTACCCATCCTCCTCCCTCCTCTTCCCTCCCTCTCCTCTTTCCCCTTCATCTTGGGCTATAGCTGGGTTATAGCTTTCATATGGAAGTGTGGTACTTATAAATTAGTTTCATAGTAGGGCTGCATACATTGGATACTTTTTCTTCCATTTTTGAGATACTTTGCTAAGAAGAATATGTTCCAGCTCCATCCATGTAAACATAAAACAGGTAAAGTCTCCATCTTTTTTAAAGGTTGCATAATATTCCATGGTGTACATATATCACAATTTGTTAATCCATTCATGGGTCGATGGGCACTTGGGCTTCTTCCATGACTTAGCAATTATGAATTTGGCTGCAACAAACATTCTGGTGCAAATATCTTTGTTATTAAGTGATATTTGGTCCTCTGAATATATACCTAATAGAGGAATTGAAGGATCGAATGGCAGGTCTATTTTTAGATCCATAAGTCATCCCCATACATCTTTCCAAAAGGAACATATAAGTTTGCATTCCCATCAGCAGTGTACAAGTGTTCCCTTTTCTCCACATCCAGGCCAACATCTATGGTTTTGGGAATTTGTGATGTGGGCTAATCTTACTGGAGTTAGATGATATCTCAAAGTGGTTTTCATTTGTATTTCTCTGATGATTAAGGATGATGAGCATTTTTTCCTGTATCTGTAGGCTGTGTACCTGTCTTCTTCAGAGAAGTTTCTCTTCAAGTCCCTTGCCCACACTGAGATGGGATCACTTGTTCTTTTCTTGCTAATACTTTTGAGTTCTCTGTGGATTCTGGTTATTCAACCTTTGTCAGAGAAATAATTTGCAAATATCTTCTTCCATTCTGAGGACTTTCTGCTTGTTTTACTTACTGTGTTCTTGGCTGTGCAGAAGCTTTTTAGTTTGATCAGATCCCAGTAACTTTTTTTTTGTTGTTACTTCAATTGCCCAGGGAGTCCTCCTCATAAAATATTCGCCCAGACCAATTTCTTCAAGTGTTTTCCCTGCACTTTCTTCTAGTATTTTTATAGTTTCATGTCTTATGTTTAAATCTTTAATCCAGTGAGAATCTATCTTAGTTAATGATGAAATGTGTGGGTTTAGTTTCAGTCTTCTACAGGTCACCAGCCAGTTCACCCTGCACCATGTGTTAAATAGGGAGTCTTTTTCTCACTAAATGTTTTTAATTGGCTTATTGAAGATCAAGTGACAATAAGTAGCTGGGTTCATCTCTTGGTTCTCTATATCTAAATCTCTGTTTTTGTGCCAGTACCATGCTGTTTTGGTCAGTATGGATTTATAGTATAGTCTGAGGTCTGGTAAAATGATTCCACCTGCTTTGTTTTCATTTCTGAGTAATGTCTTGGCTATTCAAGATTTTTTCTGATTCCATATAAAATGAAGTATTATTTTTTTGAGTTCTTTAAAGTATGACAGTGGTGCTTTAATAGGGATTGCATTAAAATTGTATAGTGCTTTGGATATTGTGAATATTTTAACAATGTTGATTCTTCCCAGCCATCAGCATGGTATGTTTTTCCATTTGTTAACATCTTTAGCTATTTCTTTTCTTAGAGTTTCATAGTTCTCTTTGTAGAGATCTTTCACATCCATTGTTTGGTAAACTCCCAAATATTTCATCTTCTTTGGAACTACTCTAAAAGGAATAGAGTCCTTCACTGTTTTTTCAGCTTGACTATTGTTGGCATATAAAAAGGCTACAGATTTGTGAGTATTGATTTTGTAACCTGAGATGTTGTTGTATACCTTGATCACTTCTAAGAGTTTTGTTGTAGAATCCCTGGGGTTTTCCAGAAATACAATCATATCATTTGTGAAGAGTGAAAGTTTGATCTTCTCTGACCCTATATGGATATACTTGATTGCCTTTTCTTGCCTGATTGCAGTGGCTGAGACTTCCATTACAATGTTAAAAAGCAACAGAGATAATGGACAACTTTGCCTGGTTCCTGATCTGAGTGGAAATGATTTCAATTTAACTCCATTTAATACCATATTGACTGTGGGTTTGCTGTAGATGGCCTCTATAAGTTTAAGAAATGTCCCTTCTATACCAATTTTCTTAAGTGTTCTGATCATGAAGAGATGCTGGAAAGGTTTTTCTGTATCAATTGAGAAAATCATGTGGTCTTTGCTTTTTATTTTGTTTATGTGATGTATTATGTTTATAACTTTACATATGTTGAACTATCCTTGTAACCCTGAGATAAAACCAACTTGGTCATGGTGTATAATTTGTTTTATGTGTTGTTGAATTCTGTTTGCTAGGTTCTTACTGAATATTTTTGCACCAATATGCATTAATGATCTTGGTCTATGATTTTCTTTCTTTGTTGGGCTCTTTCCTAGATTGGGGATCAGAGTGATATTTGCTTTGCAGAATGTGTTAGGAAGTATTCCTTCTGTTTCTATGTTTTGGAAAAAGTTATGTAATATAGGTACTAGATCCTCTTTAAAGATTTGGTAGAATTCTGATGTGAAGCCATCTGTTCCTGGACTTTTCTTTTTGGGGAGATATCTCATAGCTGATGCTATTTCAGTGCTTGATATAGGTCTAGTCAACATTTCCAATTCCTTCTGGCTAAGTCAAGGAAGGTGGCATTCTTCCCTATATTGGTCCATTTCCTCTAGATTTTCATAGTTCTAAGAATACAGGGATTTTTTTGTAGCAATCATTAAGGATTTCTTTTAATTTATGAGGTGTCTGTTGTAATTTCTCCTTTACCACTTCTGATTGATGATATAAGGGATTTTACTTTTCTGTTTCTGGTTAGGTTACCCAAAGGTTTATCAATTTTTGCTAATCATTTCAAAAAAAACCCCACCTTTTTGTTTTGCTGCTCTTTGATTTCAATGTCATTTAATTCTGCTCTAATTTTGGTTACTTCCTTCCTTCTGCTGGGTTTTGGGTTGGAATTTTCTTCCTTTTCCAGTTCCTTGAGCTGACCTGTTAAGTTGTTGACATCCACTCTTTCTGTTCTCTTAAGGAAGGCTTGCCTCTTTGGACTGCCTTTGCATTATTTCACAGGTTTTGACAATTCATGTCTTTATTATCATTTTGTTCCAAAAATTTGGTGATTTCCTCCTTAATCTTATGTTTTACACAGCTACCATTCAGGGTAAGGTTATTTAGTTTCCATGACTTTGCTTGAGTATGAAGATTCCTGTTGCTGTTGAGTTCATCTTTTATTCCATGATGGTCCAAGAAAATACAAGGAATAATTTCTATTCTTTTAAATTTGCTGAAATTAGACTTATGACCTAAGATATGATCATTTTTGGAGGATATTCCTTGGGCTGATGAAAAGAATGTGTATTCAGTTTTATTAGTATGAAATGTTCTGTAGATGTCTCTTAAGTCCATTTGTTGTAGGGTCAAATTTAAATTCAATATTTATTTGTTTAGTTTTTTTTTTTTTCATGGAAGGCCTACCTAACACTGCCAAAGGGGTGTTCAAATATACAACTATTATAGTGCAGGAAGATATCATACTGTTCATGTCCACTAGGGTTTCCTTTATAAATTGAGGAGCATTCTGGTAGGGTGTGTAAATGTTAAGAATTGAAATCTCTTCATGAGTGACCATCCTTATCTTTCCTTACCTTTGTTGGTTTAAAGCCTATTATATCTGCAAATCAAATTGCAACCACTGCTTTTTTCCTGATTTCCATTTGCCTGAATTATACATGTCCATCCCTTCATCCTCAGTCTATTTTTATCCTTTAAGATAATATAATTATTGTATGCAACAAATATCTCACCTGAATTTTTTTATCCAGTCAATGATCATGTGCCTGTTTAGAGGAAAATTTAAGGCATTCACGTTAGTTGAGAATGTTGATAAGCATGGTAGTGTTTTGGTTGTCATGTTATTCAAATGTCCAGTGGATATTTTTAATATTTTCACCTTTGTGGATGTTAGATTTTGTTTAAGGTTTTCTGGGTGTGTTTACTTTGATGGTAGACCATTAAGCTGATCATTCTGGAAGATGGGTAGGAGAATATCTTGGAGAGCTGACTTAGTTATGGCAAATTTCTTCAATATGTGTAAGTCAGTAAAGTATTTGATTTCTCCATCACAAATGAAACTCAGTTTAGCTGGATACAGGATCCTGGGATGAAGGTTGTTTTGTTTTAGAAGATTGAAGGTTGATGACCATACTCTTCTGGCTCAAAAGTTTTTAGCTGTGAGATTTGCAGTCATTCTAATATTCTTTCCCTTGTATGTTATACTTTTCTTAGGTCTGGCTGCTTGCAGAATTTTCTCCTTCATATTAACCTTGGCCAAGTGAATTACAGCATCTCTAGGAGATGTGTTATTTGGCTTGAGTCATGCTGGGGTTCTGAAAGTGTCTATTATCTGAATTTCTATATCTATTGCCATGCTTGGGAAATTCTCCTCCATTATATCTTGGAGTAGAGCATTGGTGCCTTTACGACCATCCTCTTCTTCAAGAATTCCTATAAGGCAAATTTTTGCTCTTTTGGAGTGGTCCCACAACTCTCTCAGGGAACGATCAGTTTTTACTCTCCACTTCTATGCTTCTATGAGTGTTTGGAAGCATTCAAAGCTTGCCTTCAACTTCAGAGATTTTTTCTTCTGTCTGGTTCACTCTATTACTGAGGGGTTATAATGTATTATGAAGCCTCTCAAAGAACTTTGGCATTTCTTTGAGCTCTGCTATTTCTTTTCTCATTATGTCCAAATACTTGGAGATTTTGTCTTTGAATTCATTGATTTCTTGATACAACTTTTGCTTGAAACAACTTTTGAACTACTACTTGAATTTCTAATTTCAACTTTTCTTCCAATCCATTTATCTTATTTTCCATCCATATATTAATTCTATTTCTGACATTTCAGCCATTTGTTTATAAATGGCATCTTCTGTTATATCTCTATGGTTATTCCTTGGGGGGGATGAGATGATCTACTCTGATTATTAATGTTGCCAGTGTTTTTATTCTGGTTCCACCCCATGATTATTTTTCAGTTTGACAAGTGAAGCTGGTAGGGTGAGATCAGATTGAGGGCTCCAGGAGTTGTTGTGCACCAGCTCTAAGAGCTGGGACAGGTGAATATGGCTCTTCCTTTTCAGCTTTACAAAGCTCCCTTTCAGTACTGCAGCCAGAGACTCTGAGGTCCTGACTGGTGTGATGGGGCTAGGTGACTCTGTCTGGTATTCAGCCAGCCTCTATTCAACCCTAGTGAGTTGGCGGTTTGGGGCTGAAATCTCACCTGGGGAGAGATCCAAGCAGCTAAGATACCCTGCCCCACACTTGTGACAACTGGAAGAGAAGAATCAATCCCTCCCATTACAACACAACCAGGGCTGAACCTTGGCATGTTCCTGGGTGGCTGGCCCAGGTCAAGAGTTCTAAACCAGTTGTCCCAGGCAGCACAATTGCTGCTCAAGTGGGAGAGTTCAAAAGATCTCCAGCAACCAGACAGGTGGGGTCAACTGGCAGCTCACATGTGACTCCCTCTAGGCCTCAGTGGATGCAGGAAGGCCCACCAAGCAAAATAGTTAGTCCAGGGGGCTTTGTACCTCCATCCCCACCCTACACCACAGCATAGAAGGGCTGTGGCCCAATTCCCTCTGATAAACAAATGCACCAGGGATTTGCACCTGCTAGAATAATACGATAGTCAATGCTGCCCTGGCCAGACCTCAGCAGTCTGCTACCAGTAGGCAAGAGGAGCTCAAGCCTGACTCCCTCTGGTTCTTATTGGAAACTGGGGAGTGTTCTACCTGAGTCTGTTCTAAGCTGAGGGCTCCCATAACAGCACGTGTTTCTCTCCCTCAGAGACTGTGCCTCTGCCCTAGCCATACTCCTCCTCTGGTACCCCTGTGGGGTGAGTTCTGGCTCCATCCAGTGGCCCACAGAATTGGTGAGGTGTCTCTCCAAAATTTAAACTTGGTGGGAGGGTTCCACTACTGCTTCTGTAGCTCCGTAAATGCTGTCATGTGGGTCCCCGTGTTGCTGCTACTGTCGTGCATCTGCCTGGGCTGTGGCCACATTCTCCCTGCTGCCACACAATTTCCTGGCAATGGGATGGTCCCCCTCCCCCAGTGTCTCCCCACTTCTACTCAAGTCACAATTTCAGCATAGTTACACTATGGCTTAATAGATGCCCAGACCTCACAAGGAACCTCCAGACACTCTGCACTCTGTAAGGTGTAGTCTTCCAGACTGCTAGATGAGGGGGGAAGTATGGACTGAGAGTTCAGAACGGTAGGTAAAATATTGATCAATTTTTATGCTGGGCATGTGAATTCCCAGGCTCACAGTGGGAATTCTCTGTAAAAGGCATCCTTCCATTCAGCAGCTCTCTCCCATGAAGTAAATAAGATGTCTTCTGTTCACTGCTCACTTATAGACAGTACACAGCAAGCCACTCTCTTGGGGGAAGGGACGGACTCTCATTCTCTTCGAGATAGGATTTGTGACCTGAAATTTGGAGTCATAACTTCTCTCAGCAGGGATGACGAGCACTTATCAATTTTCTCTCTCAGCTCAGCTCTCAATATTCAGTTTTATTGGATTTGTTCTGACCATTATCTCTCCCTCTGCAAGGGAGCTTCTGTTGAAAGATGGCTTCCATTGGCCATCTTCCCTCTTAGGGTTACATAATTTCCCTTATAGAGGTCCTTCGCCTCTTTTATTAGATGTAGTCTTAGGTATTTCATTTTCTTTGAAGGTGCCATCAAGGGGATTGTGTCCTTGATTAGCTTCTCATCTTGGCTGTTATTGGCATATACAAAGGCTACTGATTTGTGGACGTTGATTTTATATCCTGAGACATTACTGTATTTTTTGATCACTTCCAGGAGGCTTGAGGTGTAGTCCTCGGGGATCTCTAAATATAGGATCATCTCACCGGCAAAGAGGGATAGTTTGATCTCTGCTGCTCCTATTGGGATGCCCTTTATTACCTTCTGTTGCCTGATTGTATTGGCTAAAATTTCCAGAACTATGTTGAATAGTAGAGGACATCCTTGGCTGGTTCCAGTTCTAAGTCAAAAAGTTTTTAGTTTTACTCCATTCAGTAAAATATTAGGTGTGTGTTTGTCATAGATGGTTTTGACAGTTTAAGAAATGTGCCACCTATGCCTATACTTGTCAGTGTTCTCATTAGAAATGGATGCTGGATTTTATCAAATGCTTTCTCTGCACCTATTGAGAGGATCAGATAGTCTTTGTGTTTGTATCTGTTGATATAGTGGATTACGTTTATGGATTTGCGTGTGTTAAATCAGCCTCGTGTTTCTGGGATGAAACCTATTTGATCATGATGTATGACTTGTTTGATGAGAAGCTGTAATTTGCTGGCTAGGATTTTATTGAGAATTTTTGCTTCTATATTCATTCATGAAATTGGTGTGAAGTTCTCCTTTTTAGTTGAATCTTTTCTTGGTTTTGGTAGTAGGGTGATGATTGCTTCATAGATCGTGTTGGAGAAGATTCCTTTCTCCTCAATTTTTGGGAATAATTTCTGCAGTATGGGCATAAGCTCTTTGAAAGTTTGATAGAATTCTGGTGAGAAGCCATCTGGACCAGGGCATTTCTTCTTGGGAAATTTTTTTATTGTTTCTTTGATCTCGGTGCTTGAAACTGGTCTGTTCAGGAGATCTGTTTCTTGCTGGATAAGTCTAGGGAGAGGGTGTGATGCCAGATATTGATCAATTTCCTTCACATTGTCAAATTTCTGGGCATGGAGTTTCTAGTAGTATTTAGAGATAACCTCTTGTATCTGTGGCATCTGTTGTTATTTCTCCTTTATCATTTTGGATTGCAGTTACTATAGACTTTTCTATTTCTAGTTAGTCTGGACAAAGGTTTATCTATTTTACATATTTTTTTTTCAAAAACCCAACTCCTTCTTTTGTTAATTTTCTGAATGATTCTTTTGGTTTCAATTTCATTAATCTCAGATTTAATTTTAGATATTTCTTTTCTTCTACTGGGTTTATGCTTATTATTATTATTTTTATCCAGTTCCATGGGAAAGTTTGTAAGTTTTTTGATCTTTCTTTCTGTTTTTCAGATGTAGGCATCTAAAGTGGCAATTTTTTTCCTCAAGACTGCTTTTCCTGTATCCCACATGTTTTGGTAGCTTGTGTCTTCATCGCTGTTATGATCAAGTAAGTTCATGACTTCCTCTTTTATTTGTTCCTGCACGCAACTGTCATTCAGCATAAAGTTGTTTAATTTCCATGCATTTATTTGGGGTTCAACGTGTTTTGGAGTTGAGTTCCACCTTTAAAGCCTTGGGGTCTGAGAAAATACAAGGTAAAATTTCAATTCTTTTGATTCCATTGAGTTGGTTTTGTGTCCTAAGATACAATCATTGTGGAAAATGTTCCATGAGCCAATGAGAGAACGTCTATTCTTTAGCTATGGGACAGTATGTTCTATGTAGGTCTGTCAAGCACATTTATTCTGGGGTCACAATTAAGTCCCTTGCATCTTTGTTTAGACATCTCTTTACAGGGCCTGTCCAGTTCTGTAAGAGGAGTGTTAAAGTCCCTTGCTATTTTTGTGTTATGGGATATCATATCACTCAAACTAATTAAGGCCTGTTTCAGAAATCTGGGCGCTTTTAAGTTGTGTGCCTAAATATTTAGTATTGAAATGTCTTCTTATTGTATTTTTCCCTTGACCAATATAAAAGTCTTGGTCTTTGTCTTTTTTTTTTTTTAACTGTACTTTAAATCCACTTGTATCTGAAAATAAAATTGTAACCCCTCTTTTCTTCTGGATTCCATTTGCCTGAAAAATTGTCTTCCTTCCCTTAATGTTGAGTTTTAGTTTGTCTTTTGTGGCTAAATGTGTTTCCTGCAGACAGCTAATGGATGGCTTGTGTTCTTTTATCCATTCAGCCAGTCTATGCCTCTTCAGTGGGGAATTCAAGCCATTCACATTTATTGAGAGAATTCATAAGTGTGGTGGCTCTCTAGTCATCTTATTTTGTGAAAGTCTATCATTTAGTTTTATCTTTTGAATCCTTGTGGAAGACAGGTTTTGTCCTTTACTTTCTGAGTGCTTACTTTGCCAGCGGTCCAATGTGATGGTCAGTGGAGAACAGTTTGAAGTATTTCTTGGAGAGTGTTATCCAACTTTGGGATTCTAGGCGTCCTGTTGTGTATGAAGTATTCTGTACTATCTCAGTATTGTTTAGATTTTTAACAAATGGTAAAATCTATTTATGTGCTTATTGGCCATTTGAATATCTTCTGTGGAAAAATGGCTATACAGAGCCTTTGCCTACTTCAATTATTAGTTATTCAGATTGCCTTTCTCATTATTCAATTATAAGTTTTCTCATCACAAATTCAAGATTATAGCCTTAGTTAGATATATTATATACAAGAATATTATTGTATTCTTTAATTGCCTTTTCACTCTCAGTGTAGAGAGTCTTTGGAATTAAAAAAGTTTTAACTTTTGATGTAGTTTAATCTACTTATAATTTGTTGCTCATATTTTGTGTCATATCTAAGACTTAATTATAAAATCTCACATTTTGAATATGTACCCCTGTTTTCTTCTAAGATTTTTATACTTTCCATTATTTAATTTCTGATGTTTTTATTTTTATGAGTTTTGGACTTCATTCTTTTGAATATGACTCTCCTATTGCTCATTGTTGTTGGCTAACTATTTGTTGAAGTGATTATTCTTTTCCTCATTGAATGGCTAGAATTCTTGTCAAAAACACTTTTTTCCACAAACACATGGATTATTTCTAGACTCTAGTTACCAGGCATAGACCTGTTTCCCAACTTAATTGTTTATACTGATCCCCTGATGATTTCCTCAGCATTAGGTCCTGCAGCGTTAGGATCTCAAAACATTGCAGATTTCTTCAGAGGGAGGTCTCACCTTGTTCCCCCCCACAACAGTTCCCCTGGGGAGCAAGAATCCCTGAACCAGTCATGATTGGACAAACGGTCCCAACAGGTGGAACTAAGAAGGCTGTGTCCCTGTAGGAGGCCCACACTGGCCATCCCCAGGCTGCCAAGCCCTTCTAAGTATGGCCTTCTCTGTTGCCACCAAACTGGGGACAAATATGCTCAGATCAGCCCTCACAACTGGCCATCATATACTGTTTAAATACACCCACTCTTCTAGCTATCCTCTCAAAGGGCTTCCTCCCATCCTAGTCCTCTGTGGAGGGGCTGGTCACTCCCGCTTACAAAAAACTTGCCTAGTGTGTCACAACTCTGTTGCTCCAGATCATGGACTGTGTTCAGCCTCTTGCCACCTTGCTATACACCCAAGCCACAGCACCAGGGAATGACTCCTCACCAGCCACAACTTGGTGTTCCTCCTTTTCTCAGTTGTAGTAGCAGCCTTGGACCAAATGCACTTTCTGGTCCGCCATCGTGCTCTGCCCCACATTTAAAACTCTTGACTATAAATTTATAATGTCAAAATATATAATAACAAGTATACAATATGATGTTATTCATACATCATGAGTGCAGGTTGGATTCCTTATTAACTACTGCTAAACCTAATATAAATATTCAAAGGCCTAATTTATAGTGATTTATAGTGTTTGACAACTTTCATGGGTATATTTATGCTAGCAGTATGACGGAAGTAATCAGAGAGATGGAAAGATGTTTAAAATGCTAATTGTTTTGGTAAATGGTTTTATTTCTTTCAGGCTGAAATATGTAATATCATCCTTTCAATTAGAGGTATTGATTCTTAATACTCCGAATGAGAGCAAGGGCCTCGATCTTAGAAGAACCTTAAAATATAACAATCTTTGTGCTCAACTCTTCTTTCCATTCTATTTAGCTTTTTGTTCACATGACAGCAGAGTAAGAACATGATTGTTCTCACTGAAGGCCAACCCAGTGAAAGTGTTGTTGAGCTGTAGGAATGGCCTAGCCTTCCTGTTTCTACTTAATTTCTTTCCCCTTCTTTGACTTGCATTGGTGATTCTGTCTCCTGGGCATTGGGA
>CAUYQV010003316.1:0-31248 GCA_963574575.1 Galagoides demidoff
AGCATGCATCTCCTAAGAGTGTGAAGATTCTATATACCCACAATGTCTATTATATTTTTAAAAAACTCAGATATTCCCTACTATCTATTATACAGTTGATATTAAAAATTTCCCAGTTGTGGCTCAGCAGCTAGGGCGCCAGCCATGTAACACCAGAGCTGGCAGGTTCTAACCCAGCCCATGCCTACCAAACAAAAATGAAAACTACAACCAAAAATAGCCAGGTGTTGTGGTGGGCAGCTGTAGTTCCAGCTACTTGGGAGGCTGAGGCAAGAGAATGGCTTGGGCCCAAGAGTTTGAGGTTGCTGTGTGCTGCAACACCACAGTACTCTACCAAGGGTGACATAGTGAGACTCTGTCTCAAAAAAAAAAAAAAATTTCCCAGTTGTCTCCCAACTATTTTTCGTAGGTTTTAAAAAATATGGCTCATGATTTAATAAAAATTTACATATTACTTTTGGTTATGAGTAATTCTAGATTCTCTATAAACTGTCTCTGTATTAGTAAGCTCAATCAAAAGTAACATTTCTGATTTTTACCATTATGATAAAATTATCTTCACCATATTAAAAAAAATTATAGTTACTAGCTGAGTGTTCATTGATTACCATGACTTAGATCTATGCCAAGGACATTATAAGTATTAAATCCTAATGTTAAAAAGTCTAGTTATATTTTTCCATTAACTTTCTTTTTTTTTTTTAATTTTATTGAATGGTAACTATGTACATTAATGCACTTCTGGGGTACAGTGTGGGGTTTTCTCATGCAATCCGAAATACTTCCAACAAACTGATCCACACAGCCTTCATGTCATTTTCTCAGTTATAGTTTTAAAACATTCTGATTCTACTCTTAGAGAGTTTCACTTGTACCCCTGTAAGAAATACCTCAAAAATAGTCCCTCCAATCCCCCTCCCTCCACCCAAACTTACTTCTTAAATCGGATGACTTCTAACTAATCTTTATTTAAAAGCAGATGCAAATGAACATGGTCACATTTCTCAATACAAAGATCCTGCAGTAAGATGACTTCACCAGGCTAGTATTGAATTGTGGATATAATCAATACTGACAGTTCTCCACGGAAGGGGCAGATGAGACTCGATACGTAATGCTGCGTACTTGCTGTAATCCAGCATATCAAACAAAATCAAAGGTTGATTATTTTAGCTTTCATAATTTAAACACAATTATTTGTATTTAAAATCTAAGTGTTAGCATACATAGGTACTGTGGGGTACAGTGCACCCAAAGCTGTTACTTTGTTTTGGCTTCAGCACCTACTTCTCCCGGTGAAAAGCTTTATGCCATCAGGGATAAGATATCTATCTATCTATTTCTCACCCCTAAACTGTGTCTGTTGTATCTATCCATCCTTACTTATTTTCCCCCTCAGTCTTCAAGGAAAAAATAT
The DNA here is from genome assembly GCA_963574575.1 of Galagoides demidoff. NCBI lineage: Eukaryota > Metazoa > Chordata > Mammalia > Primates > Galagidae > Galagoides > Galagoides demidoff. The sequence goes on from CAUYQV010003316.1 coordinate 1,418, forward strand.
TCTTTCTTCTGGACAAGGTAATTTCTCTACATGCATATTTGCTCTCCTCCCTCCTACCCACTCTTCTGCATCGTAAATCCCTCCTCACCGCTGCCTTTTATCTTCTAGCACACAAACAAAGGTAAGTGTCTTTTGTATAGTTAAAAAAAAAAAAAAAGAAAAAGAACTGATGAAACTGTGCCAGTATTTTATGTCTCAGAGTAGTGATAGTTTTGTTCCTTTGTTCTTTACTATCCAGATTTGCAAACCATCTACCCTTTCTTTCTTTAACCCCTCAATAACATTCACTCTACAGTTGTCTTAATCGTTGTCCTTTCATCATTACCCCACAGTTAGTAATCTTTGTCAGCAGATCCACTTGGTTGCCAAATTCAATATTTAATTTTCAGGCATCACCTGCCCTACCCCTCTAAGCCTTCCAGCTCCACTGATCACTCTCTTGTTATTCTGTCTCTCTTAGGCATCCATGACCACAGTATCTCCTGGTCCTTCTCATGATCTACCAGGGTAAAATATTTTCTTCATCGCTGTCATCTAAAGGCCAGCTTTCCGCAGTGCTCCAGTTTTTCCTTTCCTGTATGAAATACATTTTATTGGTGATCTCATTGGTTGATATACCTTTCAGACCATATAAATCCTAAAGTCTTCCAGATTTTGCTTTTGGTCCCCAGAGCTCTCCAAAATTCCAGACCTACTTCAAACTCATACGACACCATACAAAGCTCATTCTCTCTCCACATCTAACCTCACATTTTCACCACGAAAGTTAGTATTGAGGAGTCATCTCACTTAACTCCCTTTTCTTCCTTCCACATCCTAATGAATGGCCAAGTTCTATATTCCTTTGCCTTCTACACATCTTTAAAATATGTCCTTTTATATCTCTCCTGATCACTATTTAATAGTTCATGCCCTTGTGATTCTCCCTATAAACTTGGCCTTGTAATTGTTGCACTCACTTTCACCATCATCTCTTCAAAACTGTTATTCTTCTTGCTGCCATCCTAATCTGTCCTGAACAATGTTGCTTATCTGCTAAAAATCTTTCCATAATCACCTACTACCAGAAAAATAAAAATAAAAGTCCTTTATGATTACTTGAGGACACAGGAGGCAAAGCCAGAACTTTGAGCTCTATTTGGTGGGAGAAGTTCCTGGTAGTCCTTAGAGATAGTGGTGATTTAGATTCCCTAAGGGGTGGGAGGCGTGCAATGGTGAGACCACAGAACACCCTCTGCCAAAGGAGAACTCATGGAAACCTGAAGATCAGTTTCAGGAAGAATCCGGAGTAAGGCATAAAGAGCACCCGCCCTCCCCAACATTCAAACTGAGTGGGTAGAGAGAGTCTGGCTTTCCAGAAGACCGCATTCACACACTAAGTGAATAACTTTTTAAAGTTTCAGCTTTCTTTGTTAAAATGTGGATCATTATTATTTTCTTATTTGCATTTAAGTTTCACTGCCTGGAAAGAATAACCAAAACTTTGCTGTGACTTATTAGAACAGATACCCAAGAAATTGAGGGTGGTATTAAAACTAAACCATGAGGTAAAAGGATTTTTTTTTGTTGGGGTAGATGGGATTCTAGGATCAAATGGGAGGTCTAGTTTGATTTCTTTGAGAGTTCTCCACACTTTCTTCCAAAAAGGTTGTATTAGTTTGCAGTCCCACCAGCAGTGTAAAAGTGTTCCCTTCTCTCCACATCCATGCCAACATCTGCAGCTTTGAGATTTTGTGATGTGGGCCATTCTTACTGGGGTTAGATGATATTTCAGGGTGGTTTTGATTTGCATTTCTCCAATAATTGGAGAAGATGAGCATTTTTTCATATGTTTGTTAGCCATTTGTCTGTCTTTTTTACATAAGGCTCTATTTATCTCTCTTGCCCATTTATATAAGGGATTGTTGGCTTTTTTAATGTTGATTAATTTGAGTTTTCTATAGATCCTAGTTATCAAGCTTTGGTCTGATTCAAAATATGCAAATATCCTTTCCCATTGGGTAAGTTGTCTAATTGCTTTGGTTGTTTTCTCCTTAGCTATACAGAAGCTTTTCAGTCTAATTAAGTCCCATTTGTTTATTTTTGTTGATGTTGCCATTGCCATGGCAGTCTTCTTCATAAAGTCTTTCCCCAGACCATTATCTTCAAGTGTTTCTCCCATGCTTTCTTTGAGGATTTTTATTGTTTCATGCCTTAAATTTAGGTCTTTTATCCATCTTTTTTTTTTTTTTGAGACAGAATCTCACTATGTCACCCTCAGTACAGTGTCATGGCATCACAGATCACAGCAATCTCAACACTTGAGCTTGAGCCACTCTCCTGCCTCAGCCTCCCAAGTACCTAGGACTATAGCCACCTAACATTATGCCCAGCTATTTTTTTGTTGTTGCGATTGTCATTGCTGTTTAGCTGGCCAGGGCTGGGTTCCAACCTGCCAGCCTAGGTGTATGTGGCTCATGCCCTACCCACTTAGCTATAGGCACCACTGTCTTTTATCATCTTGAATCAATTTTTCTGAGTGGAGAAATGTGTGGGTCCAGTTTCAGTTGTTTACATGTGGATATCCAGTTCTCCCTGCACCATCTCACAGACCACTTATCACAGTTCAATTTAAAATTGTCCAAATGTGGAAACAGCCTAAATGCCCACCAACCCAGGAATGGATTAACAAGATGTGGTATATGTATACCATGGAACTATTCCGCTATTAAAAAAGATGGAGACTTTACATCTTTTGTATTAACATGGATGGAAGTGGAGAAGAATGGAGAAGCAAGAATCTATGTACTCAATTCTGATATGAGGACAATTAATGATCTAGTACATGGTGAGGGGTGAGGGAAGGGGAGAGTAGAGAGAGGGAAGGAGGGAAAAGAGTGTGGAGGTCACAGTGGGTGACACACCATTTGGGGGTGGGACACAATTATCAGAGGGACTTTACCTAACAAATGGCAATCAATGTAACCTGGTTCTTGGTACCCTCAATAAATTCCCAAAAACAACAACAAAAAACCCCCCACAAAACTATATGAAATTGGTGGGAAAAGAAAAAGCAGAACTGGCAACCTTACATTTCAAGTTAAACAAGAGAGAACTATTCCCTAACAGAATCTTGAAATTAAATTGCCATAGAAAGCTCCCCACCCCCACCAAAGAAAAAAAAAATTAAACCATGTGGACCAATGCAGAATGTTGTCCAGGGAAAAGATGCACAAGTGTTGAAAATTGTACTAGCCATCAGGAGTCATTTATTTGATTAGCTGTTCAGTTTGAAAAGGAAATTAAAAGAAATAATGAGATAATAAATAAGTGAAAGGCCCTGGATAAGCAAGATATATGTTTCAAGGCAATGAAGTAAGGTCATGGCATATAACTAATCCAGAGTCTCTTAAAGACTATTTTATTATATTCATAATAATTCTACATCTTGACTATCTGTTTTCACAGCTCATAGAGAAATAACAGTAGCTCACTAAAGGGAGAAACTCTCGGAGGCAGGTTGCAGTGAGAAGTGACATTCGAGAACAAAGGCTAGGATAGGAAACTAATTAGACCTAGGAACTGCAGCCTCATGAACTAGGGATGTTCCTATAGAGGCAAACAACTCTAGTAATAGCCCTGAGGGCCTTGTATCTGCTAGTGGAGTTTCTAAAAAGTATAACAGAGAAAGCAGTGAATTTCAGTTAGAAAGTCTCTGTTCCAGGACTAACTACATCCCTTACGATCAATGAGGTCTTAGTTCTGGAACTTAATCTCTCAGTTCTCAATTTTTTCCATCTATGTTGTGGTAAAAATAGATCTCTCTAAATGCTTAACACATTTAATTTTTCTATTATGTACATGACATAATACAAAAAAAAATTTGCAAATAAGTGTAAAAAGGTGGTCTTTTATTTCATGACCAAAATTACCCTTAATCATCTAGTGTATTTTAAATTAAGTACATTGTTTAAAGAGTTTGCAGCCTTTTTTTCCAATTCGTTCCTAACAATGTTTCCTCCCTAGGTGATCTCATTACAGTCCATGGCTTTATATATTAAGTTTCTGTGATGGATTCCAAAATTGGTCTTTACTAATCCTGTATTTCTAAATGTCATAGCTAACTGCCTACTTAACATCTTTACTTTACTCTCAAATTTAATTAACCTAAAACAAAACTCTTAATTGTACCTTCAACCATGTTCTTCCTCCAGTCCTTCCCCATTTAGTCAATAGCAATACCATACTTTGTTGTTCAAGGAGTCATCCTTGATCTTTCTCTCTTAACCACATACTTGGATCCAATCTGTTAGCGAAACTTGTTAGCTCCACCTGCAAAAGTTATTCTGAGTCCATCAACTCCTATCCATTTCCATTACTACTACACTAGCCCAAGTCAGTATCATTTTGATAAACACTGCTATAATAGCCTCCTAAATGCTAGCTCAGCCCTTCAATCCTTTCTGTCTTACCAGCCAAAGTCACCTTTTAAAAACATAAATTCAATACCATCACAGTCCTACCTAACCCCACGCTTACCACTGCTTTTATAAAATTCAATTTTTTAAAGAGATAGGGCTTGGTCTATCTCCTAGGCTACAGTGAAGTGCTATGATAATAGCTCATTGCAGCCTCAAACTTCTGCCTTAGCCTCCTGAGCAGCTAAGACAATAGGCACTCAGCTGCTGCTGTTTCTTCTTCTTTTTTTCTTTCTTTCATTCTTTTTAGAGACCAAATCTTTCTATGTTGCACAAACTGGTCTTGAACTCCTATCTTTTCAGCCTCTTCAGTAGCTGGGATTACAGGCATGAGTCACAGTGCCTAGAAAATCCAAATTTTTTACTCTGGTCCAGAAGGCTCTATGATCCCTGATGGCTTTTGCTTACTTCCCCAGCCTCATTTCATATATCCTGCCTCTGATTATGTGCCATTCACATGATCAGACTTTCTTTCTCTTTTTCAAGCAATGTAACTAAGACTATTATGAATGAGCTGTCTGAGTGACATATCCACAACTATGGAGGGAAGATGAGGCCAAGCAATTAACAGAGCCACCAGAATCAAATGGAATAGGAGAAACAAGTTACCAAAGAGGGGGTGCAAGTAATATATCCTCAAAAAACTTAATGTCTACTTTAGTACCAGTCTGCTGGGATTTTCATCATCCACATAACATGTGCCAATGAATGCTACTTAAATGTTCCAGTGAAATGAATCCAGGAAAATATTACCAGTTAAGGTGATGTTTTGATTCAAAATCAGTAGAGATAGGCACAGCCAACATAAGCTTCTCCTTAGGTACTTAACTGGGCTAATACAGTTCTGTAGTCCTCCTGTGGAATTAGAGTACTTAGTTATGTCAAAGGATCATAATCATTGTTGACCAGTAAATCATGTTTCTTTTAGATTAATCTTCATGAAAAGTTGCCAAGATCATAGCCCAGTAGTTCTGAAACCAAAAATAAGTGTCAGGGCTGTTTATACCACTTGAGCTTTCAAAACCCTTTTAATGGCCATTTCAAGGGACTTAGCTACTTGTTCCTTGACTTTTATTATTTGATTATTAATCTTTTTATGATTCAGATGTGTTGCTCTAAGGATTAGATATCTCTAAATTTCACCAACAAGATTATTTTCTTTAAATGAAAATTGCTGCAAACCTTTTCATAGAAAGCTATATTCATGTCTTGAATTTCAAACATTTGAAATCCAAGTAAGTAATAAATAGGAAAAGATACTAATGAAAAGTGTTATTTTTTAAATGATAAATTCAAAGATCAAAATAAAATGATTATTCATTGTACTATACAAATAGCCCATCTTTGTACCAAAAAATCCCTTTCATCTTCACAACTAAATTGACTAAAAGGCATGGTTTCCTAGCAACATTCATTGTGTTTATGACCTTTCCTCCAATCTGAGCACACAGATGTGATTCTGAAGCTAATAAATATACATCATCCAACGTAGACTATTCTAGTTTCCCCAGAGCAGGTTGAGAGAAATAGCCAACCAAAGATGAAGAGTTAAGAAAATAAACATATACTCAAAACAGTTCTGAACATTTTCATATGGATAAGTTTATTTAACTAAGTTAATAAATCAAAGTATAATTGAATAGTATTTTATCATACCATTCTGAAATACAATGAGAATATAACATTTTTAGAAAAGTTAGGATATGATGGAGAGAGTTTTCTGATTTTAGAAAAAATATATATAATTCCATTCACATGTATATGTATTCATAATTTACTATTGTGTACTATTTGCAGTCTTTTGAGAAGGTGTTTCTTCATCACAAATTCTCAAGAATTTGGAAAATGCTTGAAAACACAATACATTAAATGGGGTTTTAGGGATTCTTCCAAGAAAATTATACCAAAATAAGACCCCCAGCTTCACAGTAGCAAAAAAGTCTAGGTAATACTTTTATCCATATGATACTTAATATCTGTGTCATTTTATTACCTGACTTTTCTATAAAAAGTCAGAGACAATGAGAAAAAGTACTGACATCTTTTTAACTAACTTTGTTATACCTCGATTTCTATGAAATAAACATTCTCCAGCAGAAACAAATCTTTCTCTTTTGGGGAGAAAAGACCTTCATTGCTGACTAATTCACCACAAGAACAGGAGTTAAATGACATCGAGCCATTGGTGCATTTTCTTTGGCATTATCTAATGAATCCCTCTGAATTTATATGTTTTGTATATCACCGCCACAGATGCAGGGTTTAGTGAGTTTTGCTTATGCAAAATGAAAATAATTACAGGGAAGCTTTTAAGCCAGATGTTGAAAATCGCTAGAGACGTGTTTGGGTCAGCATGTTTGACAGAGTTTACACAAGTGGCTACTCTAACTGGCAATTGACTGCCTAGTGGACAATTAGTAATACATCTCCCTTGTTTTCTAAGTATATATTTATTTCATTTTAAATAATTATTTCTAAGGTTAAAATGGCAATGAGAGTGATAAATACTGTACCCTAAATCTCTTAATAGGTATGATGAGTATAGTTTTGCCAAAACAGTAACTGTTTTTAAAAAAGGAATACTTTATTTATTCTGACATCCATATAAGATTTGTTTTGTTTACAAGTCAAAAGGATGATTTTTCTAACTGCCAAATCTTTGATCTCAACTTAAGAGTTAAAATTCCAGCTGTGTTCTTTGTGACTCTCATTTTCATTGTCAACAGTAATGAAAAGTCTACAGTTAGGACACAGCTGAGGGTTGTTTTCTTTCTTCTTTCTTTTTCTAAAGTTTGTGTTAAGATCAACTTGGAGTCAGCTCTATTTCTCTTTGTGACAAAGCTTTGTTTACTAGGTGAATAAATTATGTATTTAGGAATTATCTATTCCTAAAGTCTATAAATTTAGGAATATACTTAGATACTAAATTTTTCTGGGTTAGATGATTGGTCACTTAATAATGGGAAATAAGTTTTACATTGTTAATGATCTGAAAAAAAATCTTTTGGAAGAGACAGGATGGCTGACAAGAGATCAACTCTGGCAGCTGATGAAAAGGAAAAAAAATGAAAAAAGCATATATAAGATGTAATTCTAAAGAAAAAGTGTCAGATTTTACCAAAGATTCCATGGGGAAAAGCAGAACAAGAAGAAGCAAGATATTAGCCGAGATTAACCTGTGAGAGGCTTGGAGCACAGCCAAACCAGAGTGTGTGTGGGGTGGTGGTGGTGTGTGCGTGTGTGTGGGTGGTGTGTGTGTGTGTGTGTGTGTGTGTGTGTCTGGGGGTAGGTATTTTCCCTCCTTCACATTTTTGGCATTCAGGAAGTTTCCAAACTTCTGGAGAGCCTTTCTACCCTCATGAGTCCAAAAACAGTTGCTGCTAGTGAAGTTGGAGCTTCTTGAGAACAAAGAGCACAAGGCTGCCAGACCTCTTGGGGTCACTCCCTGTCACCACAGACCTGAGCTTATATAGTAGGCACTGGATTGCTTCTTCACCCACTGTGGGCCTTTGTCTTCCCCAGAGAGTTTCAATTTCTCAATCTCATCTTGTTCATTCCCACATAAACATTTCTTTCTTTCTTTCTTTCTTTTTTTTTTTTTTTTGAGAAAGAGTCTTACTATATTGCCCTCGGTAGAGTACCATGGCTTCACAGCTCATAACAACTTCCAACTACTGGGCGTAAGCAATTCTCTTGCCTCAGCCTCCTGAGTAGCTGGGACTACAGGTGCCTGCCACAATGCCCAGCTATTTGTTGTTGTTGTTGTTATTGTTGCAGTTTGGCCAGGGCCAGTTTTGAACCCACTACCCTCAATATATGGGGCCAGCACCCTACTCACTGAGCCACAGGCACCACCCACATAAACTTTTCTTAATTCTGGTCCAAACTGTGGGAGCCTCAGGGAATCAGTGGTTTCCAGTGGATCTGAATGATCCCAAAGCCTGGACAATCCAGATAGGTTGATTTCCAGAGAGATGGTCAGCAATAACCAGAGTGATAGCTTTCCTCCATTCAGACTCTTTTCCTTCCCTGCCTCTCCCTCACCCATTACTGTCAGGAAAGACAACTGAGCCAGGGCTCTCAGAAGTGATAATTCTCTAATGTCAGAGCATCCACCACACCAAGGCTTCCATAGAGAGTGGGGCTCAAACCTCTCCTATAAAGACCTACAACAGACTAAGGGGTGATCAGACTATGGGCTTCCTGCTCATCGACCCACTCTATTTCTGTTCATCTGGTTGCTCCTTCAGAGCAGGACACATCCCATGTGGAGAGGCATCAAACATGCTTTAGCACCCCATAGGCATCTTGGGACCAGCATGCTTCCTTCTGGCATGGTCAGGGATTGCTCTTAGGAGATACAGGGATAGGCCAATAGGCCAGATTGTATACCCCCAGGATTTAATTGAGTTGCTTGAGGGCACAGTTGGGAGGCAAAGAAGCCTGATAGACAGGATAGAAAAGAAAGCAGAGTGAGTCACAGCTGCAGCACAATTGTGGAGCATCCCTTCCTCCAAAGGAAGGCTCACTTGCTTAGTCCAGGACAGGATCATAAACAGGAAAGCTCCCATCCTGCAGGACCATCATGGAGGAGCTCAGCTAGTTTGAGCTCCTGCCTTTCAGTAGATACAGGGAAAGGAAGGAGCAGGAGAGTGGGGAGAAGGAGGGAAATGAAGAAGTAGAAGAGAGGGGAGAAGAGGGAAATCCACTCTTGACAGCCAGATAGTGAATCTCAGATGGACCACTCCCACATGCAGACTTTCTAGCAATGTGGGTCCATATCAGCGCACCCCCCCTCCCCCTAGTAGCTCTTTCTATCAGTTTTGGAGGAATATTCAACCCCTATCCAGATAGATAGCTTACAAGTTTTTGTAGAGCCAGAGGGCCAGCTCATCAACCCAGTCCAAGCAAACCTTATTCCTCCACCCACCTTTGCTGTGGTGGAAAATTAGTATTCACCAGGAAGTTCCAGGACCCCACCCATCTCATGGGGCATTTTAGTGCTTTTCCTAAGGGATTAGCAAGTCACAGGTTCTCCTCCCTTTCCCCTCAAAAACAAACAAACAACAACAGCAACAACAACAACAAAATACACTACTGCTGGTTGTTTTCAACAAGCAGCACCTACTAGCAGAGAGGTGAATTTGTATAGCCCTTTACAACATTTACTGGCTCAATAACATAGGGTGTTACTTGGCTCAATAACATAGGTGTGTACCTTCAAGTACCACTTACTGTCTAAGAGATTAAAGCAGGTGTGCCAATACAACTCATATTATTAAGGATACCCAAGGCTGGAGAAAGACAAAGTATTTCAAAGATCTCAATTTTCTCACATTAACAGGAGACTGGGAATCTGCCCCCCCCCCAGCTTATCATTTGCTACAGCCTACAAACAATTAGCAACCACCACAGTAAGGATTCTTTTATTTCTTTCTTTTAAATTTTATTATTATTACTAGTATTATAATTATTATCTGTAGGGGTACAGAGTGATAATACTGCGATAATAATAATAATAAACACAGATAATAACAAAAATAAAATTTCAAAGAAAGAAAATCTGTGTCTGGGTAGAGTGACATGCATGGTGTTCTAGGTCACAGCAATCTCAAACTCTTGGGCTCAGGTGATCCCCTTGCCTCAGCCTCCCAAGTAGCTGGGACTACAGGCACCTACCACAATGTCTGGCTAATTTTTCTATTTATTTTTATTTTTACTAGAGACAGTGTCTCACTTTTGCTCAGGCTGGTCTCTAACTCTTGAGTTCAGGCAATCCACCTGCCTCAGCTTTCCAGAATGCTAGTATTACAGTCACGAGCCACTGTGCCCACCCATTATTAGAAGTAATACTTCTAATACTTTATAGAAGTATTTCTATAAAGAAGGCATCCATCCAGAATCTAGACTCCCAGCAAAGCACCCATAGGCATTGGCAAACTTTCTTACCCAGAATATGCTACAGAAACATCCTATGAGTGAGGAGGAAGGAACCTTCACTTAAACAAAAGACAATCCAAAAATAAGAAGTAACAGATCCTCAAGATGAGAAGGAATCAGTACAAGAACTCTGGATGTATGAAGAATCAGTGTAATAGGAATCCTTTAAAGGGATACACCAGCTCTCTAGCAATGGATCCCAATAAAAATGAAAATACTGAAACGATGGACAAAGAATTCTATATATAGATTGTGAGAATGCTCAATGAAATCCATCAGAAAATGGAAAGAAACTCAATATAATAAGAAAAATAACTTAGGAAATTAATGAAAAAAATCATTAAAGAGCTAGACATATTTTAAAAAATCAAATAGAACTTTTGCAAACAAATAATTTATTTAAGGAAATACAAACGACAGTGGAAAGCTTTAAGAATAGAATACACCAGGCAGAAGAAATAATTTTAGAGCTCAAAGACAGCTCATTTGTATTAGCTCAGTCAAAAATAAAGAAGAACCAAGAGGAAAAAGCAAAGCCTTCAAAAATGTGTAATTATATACAGTGGACAAATACAATAATAATAGACATCCTGAGTATTAAGAAGAAAGTGCACAGGGCTGGGAAACCTATTTGAGGTAATAACTGAGGAGAACATCTATGGTCATGCTATGGATTTAGACATCCAGGTACAAGGGGTCAACAAATTCATGGAAGAATCATTGCAGAGAGGCAATCACCATAAATATAGTCGTTGGATTAGTAACAGTTGATGTGAAGTTCTCCTTCAGCTGTAAGGTGAAAACATCAAGTAACTTACAAAGTAAAACCAACCAGGCTAACTGCAGACTTCTCCATTAAGATGGTAACAGACAGAAGGAATTGGGGACCCATCCTCAATCTTAAACAAAACAACTGCCAGCCTAGGAATTTTCTATCCTGAAAAACTTAGTTTTATATATGAAAAAGAAATATAGAATTTACCAGACAAGCAAACACTGAGAAATTTGTCAAAGCAAAACCAGCCCTGCAGGAAGTACTCAGAACTGCATTATACACATATTAACACAGTGGATGTCCACAAGTGTAAAACCACCAAAAAGCTAAAGCTCAGAGGTCACAGAAAGCAATAAGGGACTACCCAACATGATGAACAGAACAGAATACCACAGAATTATCAATCAATGTGAATTTCTGAATGCTTTACTCAAGAGACATAGGTTAAGTGAATGGATTAAAAAACACAACCCAAGTATCTGTTTCCCTAAGAAACTCATCTAAACCACAAGGACTCATACAGACTCAAGATGAAGGGATGGGAATTCTACCAGACCTAAACAAAGAAGTAAATGGCAACATTGTAATTTCCAGGTACTTCAACACCCTACTGACAGAGCTGGATAGATCATCTCAGCAGAAAATAAATGAATAAACACCTGATGTAAATGAGACTCTACAATAAATGGTCCTCACAGACATTTCTAGAACATTTTACCCCCAAACTACTGAATATATATTCTTCTAATCAAGACATGGAACATTCTCTAAGATAGCTCATCTCTTAGGCTAGGTATCAATAACTTAAAAAAAAAATCATACCATGTACCTTCTCAAACCACAGTGGAATCAAACTAGAAATCAATTTCAAGTAAAACACAAAATTTTAACAAGAAGTCACATGTTGTCTTATACAACTGTCCTGTGGGGCAAGCCTATCTTCCATGGTCATGGAAATTATCAACCTGTTGCTGTGAAATTAAGATGCAAATCAAAAATTCTCAAAATGAATAACAATGGGGTCACAAGCTATCAAAATCTATGGGATTTGGCAAATGGGATCCCAAGGGATCAAAAAGACAAAAAGATAATAAATTAACAATCTAATGTCACATCTCAAGGAACTAGAAAAGAAAGAGAAAACCAAACCAGTATCCAGAAATAAAGAAATAACTAATGTCAGAGCATAATGAAATGAAATGAAAAGAAAAAAAAACAAAATACAAAGAATCAACAAAACAAATGTTTGTTCTTTGAAAAGATAAATAATCATAGATGAAAAGGGGATGTTACAACAGATATCACAGAAATACAAAATATGTTCTGTAAATAATATGAAAATTTCTATCCACATAAAATAGAAAGAAAAGAGAAAAATATATAAATTCCTGGAAACATGCAACCTTCCCAAGATTCAGTCAGGAAGAAGAGGAATTCCTGAACAGATGGAGAACAAGAAGTGCAATTAAAGGAGTAATAAAAAAAAAATCTCCCAACAACAAAAGCTTGAACCAGATGTATTCACAGACAAATTTTATCAGCCTACAAAGAAAAACTGGTACCCATACAGCAGAAATTATTCCATAACTCCAAGAAGGAAGGAGTCTTCCTCAACTCATTCTACAAAGCCATAAAGTATTTTATAAAGTACCACCTAATAGCAAAACCAGAAAAGGACTGATAAAAGAGAAAACAATAGACCAATGTTTCTTATGAATATAGATACAAAAATTCTTAATAAAATACTAGCAAATCAAATTCAACAGCACATCAAAAAAAATAATCCACGATAACGAAGTGAGCTTTATCTCGGGGATGCAAGATGGTTCCACATATGTATGTTGATAAATGTGATTAACCACATAAATAAAGCAAAAAACAGATGACTACATGGTCATCTCAATAGATGCATAAAAAACATCCAACAATTCAGTACCCTTCAATGATAAGAACCCTCAACAAACTAGGCACAGAAGGAACATTTCTCAAAATTATAACAGCTATATGTGACAAACCCACAGGCAGTATCATACTAAATGGGAAAAAGTTGAAAGCATTCTCCTTAAGAACTAAAACAAGACAAGGGTGTCTACTGTCACCACTTCTATTTAACATGCTATTGGAAGTCCTAGCCAGAACAAATTGTATATGAAAACACCACACTGCATCCCATGATTGCATTAATGTACACAGCTATCATTTAATGAAAAAAAAAAAGAAAGAAAGAAAGGGTATCCAATGTGGGAAAGAGGAAGTTAAATCTCCCTTTTCACTGATGATATGACATTACGTCTAGAAAACCCCAAAGATTTCACTAACAGAACCCCAAAATTGATAAATACATTTGGCCAAGTCTCAGGTAACAGAAGTCAGTGTACACAAATCAGTAGCATTTCTAAACACCAATAACAGGGTGAGAATTAAATAAAAGACTTAATGCCATTTACAATACCAACAAAGAAATTGAAGTACCTAGAAATACAGTTAACAAAGAAGGTGAAAGAAAGTTCTTTTCTGGAAAAAGAACTACAAAACACTAAGGAAAAAAATTGTAGATGACCTAAACAAATCAAAAAACTTATGTTTATGAACTGGTAGAATAAACATAGTTTAAATGTGCATACTACCTGAAGTGATTTACAGATTCAGATCTAGTCTCATCAAAATACCAATATCATATTTAACACATCTAGAAAAAAATAATTCTATGCTTCATCAGGACCAGAATAGATCCTGAATAGCCAAGACATTTTGTAAGCAAAAAGAATAAATATGGAGGCATCACATTACTTTAAACTACACTACAAGTCTACAGTAACCAAAATGGAATGGTACTTGCAGAAAAACAGAGATCACTGGAATAAGACTATTTACATACACCTAAGTGATCTTTGACAAAACATACAACAATATGCAATGGGAAGAAGAAGTGTTCACTATGCGGTCTGAGAACATTGGATATCTACATGTAAAAGAATGAAATAGGATCCACATTTCTCATAACTCATGAAAGTTAATTGAAGATGGATATAAGACTTAAATATAAGGCATGAAACTATAAGTATTCTAGAAAAAAAATGTAGGAAAAATATCTTCTCAATATTGGCCTAGGCAAAGAATATATGACTAAGACCCCAATGGCAATTATAGCAACAGCAAAAACAAATTGGACTTCATTAAATTAAGAAGCTTCTGAACAGCTAAGAAAATAATCAGTAGAATAGACAAGCTACAGAATGAGAGGAAATATTTGCAAGTTATATAACCTATAAAAAGCTAGTTAAAAAAAGTACAAAGAACTCAAGCAAGTTGGCAAAAACCCCCAAATAACCTCATAAATACACACACATAAAAATGCTCAATGTCACCCATCATCAGGAAAATGCAAATTAATATTGTAAGATATCTTCTTACTTTTATTAGACTGGCCTTTATTAAAAAGTCCAAAAACTGCAGATGTTGGTACAGGAGCAGAGAGAATGAAACAATTAATACACTCTTAGTGGGACTGCAAATTTGTACAACCTCCATGGAAAACAGTATGGAGATTCCTCACAGAACTCAAAGTAGACTTAACATTTGATCCAGCAATCCCATTACTGGGTATCTACCCAAAGAGAAAGAAGTCCTTTTATCAAAATGACTCCTGAGCTAGGATATTTATTGCAGCACAATTCACACTTGCAAAGATGTGGAATGAACCCAAATACCCATTAATTCATGAGTAGATAAACAAAATGTGGCATCTGTATACCATGGGGTATTTACTTAGCCATAAAAAGGATGAATTAATGTCTTTTGGAACAATTTAGATGGAACTGGAGACCATCCTAAGTGAAGTTTCTAGAGAACGGAAAATCAAACAGCACGTGTACTTGCTATTAAGTTGAAACTAACAGATGAGCACTATGTGTACAGAGGGTAGTAAAGCTTGGAAATCAAGCAAGGTGGATGGAGGTGGAGGGGATGGGCAAAAACCTACCTCATAGGTACCATGAACGCTATTTGGGTGATAGGCACACTCATAACCATGACGCCAGCATTATAAAAATGAACTACATAAGCAAAAACATTTGTACCTCCTTAATGTTTAAAATAATAATAAAAAAGATTTTTAGAAAGGTAAAAAATCTTTAATTTTTTTTTTCAAACCCCAACATTCTGTGAGATTTCAACCTCCACAATGTGAGGAGTTAGTTAATTAAGTTTTATTCCAAAGCTAAAGAGGAATGAGTCCTTACCTGCCAAGTTCAAGGTGCCATGTTTGGTCCCCATCTCCCTTACTCTGTCTTTCCTTTCCTTCATCTTTTTTTTTTCTTTTTTTTGGAGACGGAGCCTCAAGCTATCCCCCTGGGCAGAGTGCCATGGCATCACAGCTCATAGCAACCTCCAACTCCTGGGCTCAAGCGAGTCTCCTGCCTCAGCCTCCCAAGTAGCTGGGACTACAGGCGCCTGCCAGAACGCCCGGCCATTTTTTGGTTGCAGCCATCATTGTTGTTTGGTGGGCCCGGGCTGGGGATTTGAACCCTCCACCTTAGGTGCATGTGGCTGGCGCCTTAGCCGATTGAGCCACAGGCGCCCAGCCACCTTTCCTTTATTTTACTGAGCACTCCAACCATGGCCCTGTTTCCCTCACCTTAAAAGCAGTAAGAGCAGGCTCAGTAGAGCTCCTGTGTGGAACTGAAGAAGCCTTAGTTTTAGACTAGTTTAGATTCTTGACCTGAATCTCAACCTTTTTAATGTAAATCTGATAAGTCGAACAATATAATTTCCTAAAGTTTTTCTAGTTCAAAATTTTTACAACTCTTAGAATAATATGAAGTTTTATCATCTTAATGATGGATAACTTATCATTTCAGTAAACTTAAAGAATTTCTTCTTAAGCTTAATTTCTTTCTTCCTGTTACCTCTTCATGCAAAAGCCTTTGTACTCCAGCTCTGACTTGTCTCATTTCACAAATTCCCATGAAAATATCGCCCAGGAAGTATATGTTTCTGACATGCTTCACTTCTCATGTGTCCTAGGACGTGGCAGAAGAACAACAGTGTATGCAAAGACCAGGAGTTTTGGAAGAAAGAAAATAAAAGTTAACAATTAAAACTCTAGCACTTTTATTTGCAGCTTTGGGAATTTGGGTGAACAACCTTTTGAGCCAGAGATTCTATATTTATAAAATGGAGATATTAGTACATATCACAAAGCTGTGGTGAAGATTAAGTTATATATGTTATATAAATATTTTAGAAATATAAATATATACACACCTACACACACAGGTACCTACAAGGTGTACCAAAAATTATATACATATTTTAAGCAATCTTATTGGACGTAAAAGCGACCACTCCTCAAAAGTATATGTATTGCTGATAAAATGGAGGTGACTAGTATTGATACCTTCAAATCAACTTTGAAAAGTAATATATAAGTAATATATCTTAAAATTAGTATATGTTTTTGCCATGTCTCTGCATTTTATATATGGAGAGAGAGTGCTAGCTGATACTATTATAATTTGATAAGTGGTATCCCTCATAATTATTCATTAGCCTATACTTTACTGATCCTTTCCCCCTAATTTCTTTTTTCTTTTATTTTTCTTTCTTTCTTTTTTTTTGCAGTTTTTGGCCAGGGCTATGTTTGAACCTGCCACCTCCAGCATATGTGGCTGGTGCCCTACTCCTCTGAGCCACAGACACTGCCCCCTAATTTTTTCATATAGAAAAAAATAAACTTATATTTTAAATACTGAATACTCAGAGACATCTTTGACTTCTTCCAACTTAGCTTGTGGAATCTCTATATTCCTTCATTTTTTAAAATATAATTTGATGTAGCATTTTTAAATAGTTTCACGTTCATTTTTCTGTCTCACAACTAAACATTACTTTCTTTATTAGCTTAGTACCTTAACATTTTTGTACCGTGTTTAGCTTGGAGATTTATATAAAAGATAGTCTCAGTAAATATAAATGTTTGCTTAAATAAAGTTTTAATAAGTAAAGTAAGAAATGTGTTCTTTATGCTTTAGCCCTAACATTCCTCTATCTGGAAAGACTACAATAAATAGTCCCAAATCCACTCTAAAAGATGGAATTAATCCTTTCCCATGTCAATGGAAAGTGAAGGAGCTCAATTTCAAGAAATTTGCACTGGGTAATCCAGCTTTCCATTGGTTCCCCTTAGTGATGTGTATCAATTGTATTCCTGTGACCAAGTCCTCACCTTAAACTTCAATTCCAATGGCTAATATATGGTCTAAGATCTTGTATTAAAATCCCACATTATTCTTCAATACTTGAATACCTGTTTGTCTTTATTTTAAGTAGAGATGGAATCTTAACAACCCCAGAATTCCAGCCCAGCCCAGTGTGGAGGTACTGTCTGTCCATAGCTATTTGTGTACACTGCCAATACCCGAATCTCTGCCACTGGACTGTTTTATTTCTGATAGAACTATACTGTAAATATAGCTGCTGAACTTGACTGCCAAGCAATATGTATTGAGATTTCTTATTAGCTTCTAAAATTGAGTTTGTTTCCAACCACCTGTCTCATCCCAAGGAATATGTCTGGTTCCCAGTCAAGAGTTTCTGGACTGATTGTCTGCTGGGTCTTCTATCTAGTCCTGGTTCAGTAAATTCTTCTTTTGAAAATATCATTCCTAGGCATATTCACACATTCCATCTTTCCTCATTCCCTTTTTTTTCCCAATCAAAGGCAATTTGGCTCAGGAAAAATGGCCCTAGTTTGGAAGACCTTCCATACTTTTTTCCTTCCATATTTGAGTCAAAGGAGATAGTAGTAGTGGCTATAAAATTACTATTGCAACATTTGAAGTGAAATTAGACATATGGATGAGTCTTTTTGCTGTTATTTAAATGCCTTTGGAAGAACCAAGAAGTCCCTCTTAGAGTCTCCAGAAGTAGTCACCCATATAGTTAAAATTCTCAATTGGACCCACTTTTCACCATGGATTATAAGGAGACTTTTATCTAAACCCCAATTACATACCTATTCACCGGGTCTACAAGTGAATAGTTGTATCATTTTATGAATGATATCTCAGTTCTCTAATCTCTGGTTGCAAAACTGAGATTTCCTTATTAGTAACTCTTGGGAGTTACTACATATGCAGACAGCTGATGACTTCTTCCACTATGACAGGTGGAACCAGTGAAAACTATTTTTCCCTTGCTAATCTTTCAATCATCCCTGTAATAAAGACTAAACTGCAACAAAACAGATGTGGCCAGGAAGTTATTAAGTAAATTAAGATTTATTTGTTTGAAAAGTAGACAGATACAATGAAGAGTATACTAGAAGTGGTGAGGTTGAATTTCCAGGGTAGGGAGAGTAAAAATAATCTCTATTTATTTATGAGAGGTGAGATGATTGTTTTAGACTTTCAGACTATGAACACACTAGTCCCTATTCACATCAACTATCTGAAAGGGATAAAAGTAACAATCATTTGTTTCTGTTTTGAATATTTAGCCATATCACTAAGAATTCCTACGTAATACATGTTGTAGCATTTTGGGACTCAATATAAGTCCATCATGTGTTTGGGTCATATTTATTTTACTCATTTATACATATTTAAGTCAGCATTACATAGAAATAGTTTGTTAGACTCTGCAAAACAACGCTATGTATTTCCTAAATTTGTTAGGAAATATTATTTGGTTTTGCCAAATCAGACCATTAAATGACTTTTGTACAAAACATTTTGTGCAAAATATTTCACTTGATCTTGAAGAATTACAGAGTTTCATTAGTCTTACAATAAACTCAAAAATAGGTATTTGGATCCAAATCCCATAAAACTAATTAGTTCTTTGTTATTTAATTGATTAAGTCATGCTATGAGTCCATAGAGAGTAGGAGTAGGTTAAGGGTATCCTGCCATTTATTTTCTAGTGCTAAGCAAAAAGCTGCTCGAAAGGGAAGCTAATTCAACATTTAAACTATAAAGTTATATGAAGATAACATTAGAATATTTGATTCTCCCAAGTTAGATGTCATCATTCATATAATAAAACATATTATTGATGAACTGTTCTAATTTCTGAGGTAATTATAAATATAAGTTTTGAATGAAATAGTACTTCATTATAGATGAAACCATGGAAAGAAGAAAAGGTGGTTAGGAAATCTAATCAGCATTTTGTTTCTGAAAAAAATTGAAAAATTAAGTAATATATATCACTTTAAAGTTCATTTAACACTTTTAATTGCATACAATTTTCTAAAATTAACTTTCACTAAGTAGATGATCCATTATCCTATAGACAAAGAGTGTTTGCTCCTCTTCAAATTCTAACCACAATCTAGGGGAGATTTCATTAAAAATGGCTCCCGGAATTCACTGAGGAAGATAGCAGCACAAGTTGCAGATGATCAGACAGTGTATCTATTGAATTTATTTTGATTCTTTGAGAGATTTTCCTACTAACTTTTATCTTAAGGTTATATATTTAGTTCTTTAATTATTAAATGGTTAAAACCCTGGAATGAGATGCTCCTGCTGAGCTTTTGGAGAATCTTCAGTATAGATGATCAACTGCAGAAAGGAGTCCATTTAAACATCTTCAAAAGTTTTCATCACTTCCCATGACAGCTGATACCAATATATAAGCAAAATATATTTAAAACAACATAGTAATAAGGGTATTACCATTTTTAAAAATGTATGTGTATTTCCCTGAGCTTTCTACTCTAATTTCATGAATTCAATGATCATTTTTACAGAGCCAAATTCTAGATACTTTTGTCTTGGTAAGTTTCAGATCCTCATTTCCAAGAATCCACGGAATGTCCGTATTTGGATACCCTCAACCACCTCTAATTCTATATACCTATGATTCAATTTATTATTTTTTTGTCCCAAGCATGTCCCTTTTCCTTTGTTCCCAATTTATCTTAAAGGAATTACTTTACTCAATACATTGAGACTCAGAATATGGTATGATCTATCACTAACTAAATATCTTTCATAACTATTTCTATCTGTTCTTAGACTCTGCCATTGTCTACTATATTAAGTGCTTACCTCCCACATTAACACAATTGTAATTTCCTATAATCACCTCCCTGGTTCAAACCATCTTCTACCCTGCTATTGTTAGGTAGATAGTGAGGGATTTCAGCTCTTGTAGGGACAAAGGTGGGTACTCTTCCCTGGTACTATCTCAAGCAATTGCCCTACCTGGAAGGGCAACAGAAGGCACAGCATATTGGTGCTCCCCCACCCTTGACCTAGACAGTGTTATCTAGGTCAGGGCACTAAGATGTTAGGTGGCAATCTGTTCTCAGTTCTCGGTGTGCTCTTGGCCAAAGAACGCTTCCGCCAGAAACACCAAAGTTAAGGTGAGCATGAAATGAGGCTTACTGAAGAAGAGCAAGATAGGTTTATAAAGAAAGAGCAAGATGTGTTCAACAGAGATATTGACCAGTCCCCTATCAAAACAAAAAGGTTTGGAGTCTTGTTTTATGTTTGGATTGGGCCCTCCTCCTGGTTCAGACTTTACCACTGAAACAATTTGATGGACAAAGTCATGATAATTAGCCTTAGGTTACTCAAGGTCACTTTCCAAATCTTGTTGTGCCTAGGCTGCTTGGCCATGGGGCACACCTCCTTTCCCGAGGTAGGTATGGCATTTGCTCAGGGTGGGATCAAGGGTGGGGCAGCACCAAACATGGTGGCCACCCTTGTATTTCCTAGGTGGGGCAATTGCTCAAGGCAAAGGGCCCACCTTTGTCTCCACAAGAGCCAGAATCCCACACTACCTGCCTAACATTATTATATTAAACTTTGTAAAGCACAGCTTTGATCATATCTCAGTACTGTTTGAAGACCTTCAAAGTCTCTCCAGGGAAGGCAACTTTTGAGATTGAACTTAGAATATGATGTTCCCATAAATAAAGGACATTCCAGGCATTAATGTGAGCAGAATTCTAAAAGAGCATGTGTTTGGGGACTCACATACAGTCTGATGTCTCTAGAGGATAAACAAAAGGGAGAGAAACAGAGAGAGGGAAGAGAACAAACAGTATGGTTAGGAATTTCCTCTTTTTATTACTTTTACCCTAAATGTTTTATACTGTATATCCATGTGACCAATCTAGATAAAATATCACCTTCTCCAAAGTACTTCCTCTGGCACCATGAACGGGAAATCAGTCCTTCCTCTAAACCCAAGCTGATTGCTGTACACTCTGCATTGTATCAAAAGTATTTGTGCATGGGGTCACTACAAAGGGTTTGAGACAGACTGTGTTATGGTCCATTATTTCACTTCCAAGAAGCACAGTCTACAGTCCTTTCTAATTGATCTGCATGTTTCAACTTCCTTGTCTTGTTGTTGCTGAGAAGGCGTCACTTGTTTCTGTCTGCATTTTTATGTTTCTTGATTCTCATATATCTGAAAACTTTTGTAATGACTCACCTCTATGCTTTGTGATCATGACAGTGCAATAGGCTGTGTGTGAGAATAGTGTGGGTTAGGTTTATTTTATTTATCCCCCAAAGCACCTTTTTTTAAATTAAAAAAATTTAAAAAAAGATGCCACCATGGGAAATGATTCCATGAACGACAGGCATTTTTATAGGAAAGAAACGTGAGTCTGCCCTAACAAAGAACTGACACTTTAAAAAAATTCCAAAATTTATTTTAAGCAAAATTGAAAAAATTATATAAAAACCAAGGAAAGGGAAACTTTGCAAAAATCATACATTTCGGTAATAATACCATTAGAAACTTTTCTTCAGGTTTCCACTGGTCATCATTTATTACAGGGTGTTGAATGAACCTTTAAAGGAATTAAGTTCAGATAAGAAAAAAAGAAACATTTCTGAGTGCTAAATTCAATCTAATGTAATAATGATTATCATTATGTACAAAGTGTGAAATTTTATCCTTTTGCATTACTTGTCAATTCATTTTTGCATTTAGGTTTGCCCTGTATAATAAGTTGGTTTCAGTGTTTGAATTGCTTTGTAATAGAAAGTTCTTGCTGGGTTAAAATAGTCCTCTCATTATTCTATAGAGTAATTCAGTATCCGGGCTTCCTACTGGGAATAATAAGCCATAACTTATTTTGCATATATAATGAACCTTTGGTTATCTCAAACTGGACTATTAGTACTGCGGGAAATTGAGCCTCAACATTTACCCAACAATATTGGAGTATAAGCTCTGCTAATATATGGTCGATCCAGTCTCTCTGCATATTTTTATTTTACATTTAGGCTGCATCACAGTAGAAAGATAACAGAGTGGCTTAACCACATGTTCTTTCTATAAAGTGAGTTGAGAGTAAGTATCTTTGATCTTGAGTGCTACTCGGCTTCAAATAGCTTGGTAAGGTGAAGGCAGCCGGGAGCATTTGAAAAAATCAGAATGGGAAATGATATTGTACTATCTTACTGCTTTCTCACACGAAATAACATGTATAAAAACATTCTATAAATTATCAATATCCATCACAATGTATTTCACAAAATAAATATAAAGTTTCTCTGGAATCAGGTGAAATAATTAATAATGTGGCAGAACAAGCACCTGACTCAGAATTCTATGATCTAGATGTGTGGTCATCTCCTACAACAGGTATGTACCCTGGGAGATGTGCTTCACATCTAACACCATTATTGTATTCAAAATTTATTTTCCATTTTTGCTTAGCTTCCTTTCTTCTGTCTTTCATGACAATGTTCTAAATTTCCTTTGAGAAACTCCGTCTCCCTTGAGTCCATGAATTGAGCATGGAGCTGACTGCACTATGCAATTGGTGGACTTGCAGCCCAGGCTGGCCAATTAATCTCTATAACTTTATTGCTAGAATTATTGAAAAAAAAGGTACTATATATGCAAAGTGCCTGGAAGTTATGTCTGCTCTTTGTGGAAAGGATTTACCTTGGAACAAAACAAACAGAACAGATAATGCCTGATGAAGAAAGTGGCTAACACAGTGCCTGACCGTTATTGTTTGATCCATAGCTATGCCGTGGAAATGATTCCTTGTACTTTCTAGCAGGTAAACCAATAAATGACAATTGATGTTTAACAATTCAAACGTCCTGAATTAGACTTTTGTCTTCATCAAATTATTTATAAAGATAATTATGCACTATAGTGCCTAACACCGTGACATTTTTGAAATAGTTATGAAAAAATAAAATAAAGAAAGAAAAAATAACACTAAACCAAACATTGTTATCATAGTACTTAGTATAAAACTTGGCACATTCTTAAAGATAGAAAAGAATATAGATTAGACATGTAGTAAAAATAGATAAGCCATCATTTAAATAAAAGCAATATTGAAAATAATTTGATTTTCCAAGGTGAGTTCATTATTTTCCATGCACTGAGATATAATTGCTTTTGAATTTAAATTAACAATAGAAATTTGCTTTCATTGTAAGAATAGTGACTTAGGCACTATCTCTGGAATTAGGTGGTCTCTTTAAGAGAGTGGACAGCCACCTCCAGAATAGATTATTAAGAAGTTAGACACTTCCATGAATTATAATTTTTATCAAAGCATTGAGGAAATGTTCATTTGTCCAGCATGTTCCTAGGTTCAGCATGTTTTTGTCTAAAACGACAGAAGCAAACCTTCCCTTCTTCTATGCTATCCTTTAAGAACTGCCTATTTTCTTCCCTTATTGCACTAGAAGAATTAGTGTGCACAAGAGGTTTTTGTTTCATCAATTCAAGACCACTTCATAATCCAGTGACGCTTGGGTTCTGCTTCCACCACTTCACTAGAATGTTGCCAAGTTGTTCAATAACCTCCTAGCTACCAGATTAAAGGAACAGTTTATAATCTCCACTGCAACAGAACTCTTTGCTTCACATAACACTGCATCTTCTATCCTTTGGTATTCCTGCTCCCTTACTGCTTTTGAGAAAGCTGTAGCCATATTGAGGAGCCCAATGGAGCAAGGAACTGTGGGGGGCCTCCAGCAAAGCTTGTAAGCAAATCTGTCTATGTATAAAA
The DNA here is from genome assembly GCA_963574575.1 of Galagoides demidoff. Taxonomy (NCBI): domain Eukaryota; kingdom Metazoa; phylum Chordata; class Mammalia; order Primates; family Galagidae; genus Galagoides; species Galagoides demidoff. The sequence continues at coordinate 25,602 of CAUYQV010003316.1, forward strand.
ATTAAATATTTAGTAAAGGTGAGTCAAAAATCAAAAAGGGGAGCATAGATTGTTGAGCGTATGATGTTTAATGCATGAAAAAGAATCCAAACTGGATCCCTTACTAACATTATATGTCAACCTGGAGACATTAAAACCCTGTATGTCTTTCAAAATGTGAATGAAACACACAAAGGGCATGATAACCAGTGGAGAGATGTTTCATCTAGGAAAGATTTAATGCGTGTATCATTAAGAAGCTAATTTTTCCTAACCCGATTTATGGAATAAAGATACTTTTTTTTTTTTTTTTTGAGACAGAGTCTCACTCTGCTGCTTAGGCAGAAGGCCCTGGCCTCACCCTAGTTCAGAGCACCCTCAAATTCCTTGTTAAAGGGATCCTCTTGCCTCATCCTCCAGAGTAGCTGGGACTACAGACACCCACCACTATTCTGGCTAATTTTTCTATTTTTAGTAGCGATGAGGTCTTGTTCTTATTTGAGATGGTCTTGAACTCTGGAACTCAAGGAATCCTCCTGCCTTGACCTCCCAGAGTACTAGGATTACAAGCATGAGCCACCACCTGTGGCCAAGATATCTTAATTAAAATCTCAGTAACTAGTTTATAGATCTTGACACACTGATTCTAAAGTTTATATGAAAAAACAAAAGACTCAGAATAACCAACAAAATAATGAAGAATAACAAACTTGCAGGACTTACAGCATTCAATTTCAACTTTAATTGAGAAGTTATACAAATCAAGACAGCATGCTACAGGTGGAAGAATAGACACAAAGATCAATGACATAAAACTGAGAATGCAGAAATAAACAAACACAGATGCAGACAGCTGCTATTTAGCAAAGATTCAGAGGCCATTCACTAGATGAAAGATAATCTTTTCAATAAATCATCCTGGACAAATGGATGTCTTTGAACAGGGACTTCTACATTGTATAAAAATTAAATCACCGTAAAACATAGACCTATATGTAAAACACAAAACTATAAAACTTCTAGAAGAAAATATAAAAGAAAATCTATGTGACTTTTTGGTTGGTGATGAGCTGTGAGACAAAGCACTAAAAGCATAATCCATGAAAGAAAAAAATGTATAAACTGAACTTTAGTAAATTAAAAACTCTGCTCTTTGTAAAACCCTGTCTAGATAATTAAAAGATAAACCATAAACTGGGATAATAATATTTGCAAAAATATATATGATAGAGACTTGTATTCAAAAATGCATAATTTTTTAAAACTTAAAAGAAAACAGGGTGGCGCCTATGCCTCAAAGGAGTAGGGTGCTAGCCACATATGCCAGAGGGAGGTGGTGAGTTCAAACCCAGCCCCGGCCAAAAACTGCAAAAAAAAAAAAAAAAAGAAAACGAAGAAACATTAACATGTCTACACATGGTTAGACAAAGAGTTATATACATACACACACATACAGATAGAAAGGTTGTTTAAAAAATGTTTAAGAATGAAAAAAATTGTATTAAAATTTTAATATTCAATATATACTGACAATGTTTATTAGGTTGTATATTGTTTCTTGTATCTCTTGTGATTGCCAAAGTCAAACATGATTTGACAGTTTGGTATGATTTGACATGATATGACAGTTTTAATATAGTTATTCCCCTTCTTAAAATGTACATACATGTTTCTGACACCCTCTGTGCATGTGTGTGTGTGTGTGCACGTGTGTGTGCACCTGTGTGTGATGAAGATGTTATAACAGCATTATGTTCATGGTGGGAATTTAGAGATAACTTTAGTTTGCATCATTGGGGGAGTGTGACATCATTAGGCTAATTAAAACATATTGGAAGAACGCAGATAGAGCAATGTGCATAGATATTTTTAAAAAGAGTGCTTGGTGAAACAAACAAACAAAAAACAATAGAATTAGATATATAATGTGAGTAACACTCGATACATCCTGGACTTTCGAATCATTCCTATTGATCATTCTTATCAATATGAAATATGCAAATTAGTTTGTGAGAGTTTGATTATGGAAATAAAAGAGAGTGAATATTTTATCCCTGACTTTGTAAGTCATAAATAAAAACAGCAAAGTCTTTGGCTTATTCAGGGAATACAAGTTCTAGATAAATGAAAAAAAAAGAAAAGAAGAAGAAGAAGCAAGAAAAAGACAAAAGAATTTAAAGGAAGCAGAGTCATCCTCACAAGTAAAAGACATGGGGAATTAACTGAGTGAAATCTTCCTTAACAGTACTTTTAAAAAATATCATTAAACTCCCAGTTTTAAGAATGATCATCATCGTAAGTCATCTCTTTGGAAATTATTGTTACTTTTGAAAAGACCACTTGCATAGGTAGGTAATTATTTATGTTAGACCAACAACAAAGAATTCTCTTGATACATAATTTATCAGTTACTTTTTTAGTAGATGTTTGCTAAATAACCGAACTGCTTATAATAATTCCCTTAGCCCTCCTTGTTGCCCTTTTTTTCAACAAAAGAAATATATTCTCTACTCAGCGACGGGGAGAAAAATGTACCAAACAAGCTTCCAGGACTGTTGATAGCCTTGAAGATAAATATAAACCCTTCTGAATCGAGACATACCAGAATTTTTGAGGATCTAGCCGGGGTTCACCTACTTCTAGTCTAGGGTTTCTCAACCTTGACAAAGTTGAGATTTAGGCCACACAATACTCTGTTGCAGGGGAGCTGTTCTGACACTGAGGGATTTTGCAGCAGCCGGGTTTAGGCCTCCTACATGCCAGTGTTCCCCTTCCTGTCATGGCAAAAATAAAAATTTTTAAAAGGCACAAGTAATTGCTAAATGTCCCATGAGAGTCTACATCACAACCATTTGGGAATCATTGCTTTTTGCCTCATTTTTCACAATTACTTCTTTGCCTCCATAGAAATGACCACAACTCCATAGTTGACAATGTTAATTTATGACTTCACAATCCATATGTTACGAATACAAAACGAGTGGGCTGGTTTCCTCGCTCCTGGTTTCACAAGGATGAAAACAAAGTCTTGGCTAGTTGGACTCTTATCAGAAGGCTGTGAAACAAATCAGTTTCCACACTCATTCAAATTGTTAGACGAGGCTAGTTCCTTGCATCTGTGGACATGAGGTCTTGTTTTCTTGCTGGCTTTCAGCCAGGGGTCATTTTCAGCTCCTGCAGACCATCTACTTGACTCACTTGCCCCTTCCCCTTCAAAGATAGCAATGGCAGGCCCATTCCTTCTCATGCTGTAAGTCTTCCTACTTCCTGGTTCTTCCATCCTATCTCTTGGCTGAATCTCTCTTCTTCTGGCTGGATAAATTCCCTGCTTTTAAGGGATCGGGCTATTGGTTTGGGTCCCCTCAGGTAATCCAGGATAATATCTCCTCTTTCAGGAATGTAACCTCAGTTACCTCTGCAAAGTCCATTTGGGTACCCCCAGATTAGTGCTTCATGTCCTGGGAGGACATCTTCAGAGCATCGTCACCACAGCTCCCCACCTTAAGTACTAAGATCCATTCAGCTGAATGACCAACAGTTCTGTGAGTATTCTTTCTCAAGCTTCAGAGTTGACAGACCTTCTAGTCCAAAGCCTCATCCTCTCTTGACTCGTCCTCCACTGTTCTGATCAGAGAAAGCCCTCAGGGAGCCTGTTTTGACCATATGGTTAGGTGATTATTATATGGAACATCCAGAAAATCATTCTCTCATCATAATCATAACACTTGAAGCCTGGGGGCAGTAGCTCATGCCTGTAATCCCAGTACTTGGGGAGGCCGAGGCAGATGAATCATTTGAGTTCAGGAGTTCAAGACCAGCCTGAGCAAGAACAAGATCCCATCTCTGCTAAAAATAGAAAAAACTAGCTAGGACTTGTGACAGGTGCCTGTGGTCCCAGCTACTGGTGAGCTGAGGCAAGAGGATGACCTGAGCCCAGGAGATTGAGGTTGCTGTGAGCACTCTACCAAGGGTGAAACAGTGAGAGACTATCTCAAAAAACAAACAAACACACATCATAGTGCTTGTCACATTACACAGCACGTATCTGCTTAATTAGCACATTGTAGAAATTCAGTAAATGGTTATTGAATGAATAAAAGAAGCCTATATACATGAAAGTTTGTCAGAAATCCATAGAATTTAAAAGAATTAAAGGTATAAAAATGTACTACGCACTTGAAAGAGTATTTCAATATTTTCACCTGTTACCAAGTTCTATTTACCTTCCCCTAAGATTATTATTAATGTGTTATCCCTATGTGTGAATATGAAGAATCAAAGCCATTTAGAATCTACCTGGATCACAAGACTTAAGACTTGAGAACTGGACCATCAACGTCTGACACTACTGGTGACAACTATAGACCTTGTCTTTATTTTCCTGTGTACCCTCTCACCATAAGGGTGATTTCATTGAAACAAGACTCCTTTCTCTAGCTGCCTCAATTTGGTGCAACCTGAAATTGAAACTAAAAGTAATACCATCTTATTAATACATTCCAACTCTGCTGATTGTTTTGTTTGTATTTTAAAACTATAATAGTGGAACAGGTTGAAGCATGCATTCCTGCTGGAAGCTTGTCCTCAAAGGACCAATTAAATTTTCTTCTGAATACTTATAAATAATTTTACTATGTGGAAATAATTAAGGATTAACAAAAATCTCTTTCTCCTCTTTTATTGCCTGTTCTTCCCTTCACTGCCCTTTTTAAAATACTCAGTCTAAAAGTCGGAGGGGTGGTAGAGAACTTTGGAAGCTCAGTAGACGGTGACTAGATCAAGTGGTGCGAATCAGTGAAGGAGTCAGGGACCAATCAGGGTAGGAAACGTGTCCAGACAAGAGGGTGGGGCTAGCACAGGTGCTGGTGTCATCCACACTGCTATAAAAACACAAATCAGGATTGGAATAATGGCAGCAAAATAAGTCACAGAGCAGCATTTTAATAATGTGAGACAGAGAGTAAAAGTTTCATTTGCCTGGTAATCCAGAACGATTTCTAGATGTATCTGAGCCTCAGGTCCTTCTGGAAGAAAGTTCTCTCACCCTGTTTGGTGTCTACCTGCCTGAAAAACACTCAGACCAAAGTCAGGTCTAGAAGAACTTCCAGCATTGGCGCTACCCTGTAAAAGACTTTGATTCTAAGTATCATTCAATTTATTTGACACAAAGAGATGATGCCATCGTGGATGGCGCCTGTGACTCAAGGAGTAGGCGCCGGACCCATATACGGGGGGTGGTAGGTTCAAGCCCAGCCCCGGCCAAAACTGCAAAAAAAAAAAAAAAAAAAAAAAAAAAAGAGATGATGCCATCAGGCATTTGAAATTAACTCTGCCTCAGGTGTAAATAATATGCCACCTGGTCATGTCAATATGCTATCTGCCATAAAACAGAGAAAAAAGGAGTCAGTGTGTCTATCCTAGAGCACTGAATGATGTATGATTTACATATTTTAGATATATTTAATTCCTAACATCTTCTTATTAAAATTAAAATAATCGAAATCAGGTTTTTTTTTTTTTTTTTTTTTGAGACGGAGCCTCAAGCTATCCCCCTGGGTAGAGTGCCATGGCATCAGAGCTCATAGCAACCTCCAACTCCTGGGCTCAAGCGAGTCTCCTGCCTCTGCCTCCCAAGTAGCTGGGACCACAGGCGCCCGCCACAACGCCC
>CAUYQV010003325.1:0-11077 GCA_963574575.1 Galagoides demidoff
TCCCAGCTACTTGGGAGGCAGAGGCAGGAGACTCGCTTGAGCCCAGGAGTTGGAGGTTGCTATGAGCTGTGATGCCATGGCACTCTACCCAGGGGGATAGCTTGAGGCTCTGTCTCAAAAAAAAATAAAATAAAATAAAAACTTTACTTTTGGGGAGTCCTCTGTCTTCCCATAAATTCTCTAATAGACATTTCTCTAGCCTTAAAGATTCTCAGTCTCAGTAGGTGAGACAGTTAGGGGATTCTTAGTCTTAGTAGGGGACAGGTGGGGATACTGAATACAATAACAGGCAAAACCAGTTGTTCTGAATACTGGTTTGCCTTCTCCTCACTTTGAGCATTTGTTCCACAAACTTCAAGCTTCTCTTCTGCACTGGGCACTGAGGACGTTAACTGGCAACAAGCCACAGTCCCTTCCCACGAGGCATTTACAATCTAAGGAAGAGGCTGACAAGTAAACAGGCAACAACAGTTTGTTGTGCTAAATATGCTACAGGTAAATTCAGGGGGTGGTGGGAAGTACAGGGGAGGCGTATCTAACCCAGGCTAAGTTTGGTCAAGTGAATCTTCCTGGAGGAGGTGACATTGAAGCCAAGCCCCCAAACTATGAGCAGCAGTGAAGAGGCAATGGGAAACTTTCCTGGGCTTGATCAGGGATTAAGCAAAAAACAAAGCCCATCAGGAGGCTACAAGTAGGTCACTGTCAAGTATAAATGAAGTGCACATACATGTGCCCATGTGCATGGGGGAGGAAGTGGAAGATAGAGGTGAGAAAAGGGCTGAAAGGATAGGTAGGGCCTGGGTCAAACCTAAGCCTTGACCTTCTCATAGGCTGTGCCTAAGCAACCCAGCTAGACCTGGCAATGCCTGCTCCCTGGAGTCTGTGCCTAAGGCAGATGATGCATCCTGGGGGAGACTCCTCAAGTCTCTTTTGAACACACTTTGTAGAAGAGGTGATCCTATAATTACCGTGGTGATAATTAGAGGCACTTCCATGGCCTCTTTCAACAAACATTGCACAAGCTGTGGCCCTCTCACCTGGGGTAGGGCAGGGAGTGCCAGGTTCCCCTCCTGGGGGGAGCCAATGCCAAGTACACCTGATTCCCCAGCTGAGGCCCAGAGATGCCATAGATACACCTGGGGCTGCTCCAGCTTGGAGCTGAATACTGCTGGCAGAGGGACTGAAAGTCACTCCCTGGGTGCCATAGGTTGGGTAGCCTCTGGCCAACCCACAGACTTCAGATTTATTCCAGCCTGGCCTTCTTGAGGGACTTCACACATGAGGAGATCTTGATTAGGACCTTGTAGATGTCTTCTACATTTTGGCAACCTTAGCCTGAGATGCTCACCTGCTAGTCTCTGGGCCCTACTTGGTCTTCCAGGGATCATGACCACAGTGTTTCCATAGTCTAGATACCCTCATAGCCCTATCAAGTGCTGTTTGGCTTCTTATAGGGTCTGCATTCACATGTTTTCACAAGAGACATTTTGGGAGCCTCTGGTTCAGAAAGAGAAGAGAACTTTTCTCCTCATTTCTACCTCATACCTTCATCAAACCCCTTCTCACTCCTTTCTTCTTTCAGATTTTTCTCATTGGAAAGAATGGTCCTTTTGCTTCTGGGAAGACCTTTCCTTTCCTCAGGAGCTACTGTTCTATTCACCATACCAACTTTTCAACTTGTTTTGCCTTCTATGACTCACTGGGAACCAAAACCCAAGTGAATTGCCCAGAGGCTCAGTGTACCATTTGCATTTCAATAGTGACAAGCCTGTCTGTTTTGGTTCGAGGCACTCCGGAGACACGGCCTCTGCACCTCCCAAAGCCACTCATTCCAAATAGCTTCTGGCCTTTCTCACGGGACCTAAAGCCTCACTCAAGTTCCTTCAAGATTTAGAATGACTGTGTGTCACATTCAAGGATATAGCTGACTTTCTGTAAAAGCACCTGGCAAAGATGTAAAGAGACAAATTAATGTCAGGAATTCAGGCCCTTTTTCTTCCTGTCTCCTTATGATATGCATCTGGTGGGTTTCATGGATAGGCAGAGGTATCTTTCTGTGAATGGTGACAGGAAAGATCCCTAAAGAATTCATATTGTCTTGGGGCCCGCCTCAAACTCTCCCTAGAACCTTGATCTTATTAGTTGGCCCTTTTCCAGGGCTCTCTGGTGGAGTTTCAGAGGAAACATGTCAAACCTAACTGGTCCTGGCACCTGGTAGTGAGAGAAAGAGGAAGCAGCAGCAGCTTACTTCTGAAGGGAACGAGTACTTGGCTTTCTCATTAAAGAGTTTCCCTTGGGGAAAAGGCAAGCAGCAGATGTATGGGCAATGGCCAACTGATCCATTTGTAGATAGATTTAGGGTGTGGTGTTCCCTGCAAGCCTGGGCAGGCCCTGGGAAACTGGAGCAGAGCTAGGTCCTGCCCCAAAGTTGGGTGAGCTGCAGAGAGGCTTGGGAATGCTGGTTTCAGGTGTGTGAGCTCTATTCCCTGCAGATACTGATGGAAGGGAGTTGGGGAGAGGGGGAGGTGTTCAGGAGGGTTAATGTGCCTGTTCCCCAGGCATGTTTCTAAAATCTGGAGCTGCAATGAGTGATCATTTTCATTTATGAACACAGTAACTGACAGGGAGGCTTAGCTGGGCCCTCAAAGTCTGGCCTCAATGCATCTTTTCATTGTGTACTCTCAACATTTCCCAGCACAAATTATCCATCCCACTTCTCACAGGATCCAAGCTCACCTAGAAACTTCACATCTTTGGAACTTGCCTCATGCCATTCTCTCTCCCTGGACTGCCTTCTCTCCTGGTAGGCCTCTGGGCCTTTCAAACTGCCTCATCCACTCCTAGGGAAGCACTGCTAAATACCTGAGAAGATGAACTGAGACCTCCCTCCCTCCCCTTAAGCCCCAGATTCACTCAGTTGGTTCTGATCTACCTTTATTATGTTTGCTTCTGTACCTGCTTCCAGTGTTCCAAATGGGCAGTTTCCTGAGCTTCCTGTTCCCTCTGCCAAGAGCTCTCTTTCTCTGAATCTTTGCATGGCCAGCTCTTTGTCATCCTTCAAATGTCAGCTCAAACATCACCTCCTCAGCTAGGCTTCCCTTGTCCACCCTACCTAAAGTAGCGCACCCTCCACCCCAACTCACTCTGTCCCATTACTTTGTGCCATCATCTTTATAGAACTTAGCCGCATGTGAAATTATCTTCATTTATTTGTCAGCTTGAACTGCGTGTCTTCCTCTTGAACGTAAGCTCCTGGAGGACAGAATGAGTTGACACATAGTTGGCACCCAACAAATATCTGTTGGTAATTAAATAAAGGCAAGGATGGGGTATTCGATTTGGTGCTCCCAAAGACTTGGTACAGAGCCCGGGCGCAATAAAGGGTGGCTGCGTGATATATTTGTTGCATGAATGAATGAACCAAGGAACGTACAAATGAAGGTATGCAGCGCTCTGCTAGCCGACTGACAGGTTGAATGACAACTGGGAACCCGCGGCCCGCAAGACTGTTGATTGACAGTTGACAGCTGAGTGGCAGCCAACGGACGCATGAGGGCGTTCCGATTGGCTGGTGCAACAGCCCCTCGGAAACCGGCTAGTGAGGGGGTGCCAAGGCGACAGCTCCAGGAAGGGACAGGGGCGACACGAGGCAGAGAAAGGCGGCCCAACCGCCACAAGCTAAGCGAACAACATTCGCCTCAAACTAGCGAGCCGACGTCTCAGCGCAGCGGCCCGGCGCGAGGGGCGGGGCGCGGGTCACGTGAGCGTGTTTTGGGCACGTGACCCGTGCGGGACCAAGGCTCGCCCTCGCCCCCGCCCCTCCTTCCCTCGGCGGGTGTGATCCAAGCGGCCTTGCCTCACCGCCTAGCGCCCCCCTCAGCCGCCGCCGCCGCCGCCGCTGCCTCCACCCGCCGGCCATGTCCCCTGGCCGCCACCGCCGCCCGAGCGCGGCGCTCCCGTGGCCTAGCGCGCACTGAGCGCGGGCCCGTCTTGTCGTTCGCCCGCCCCGGGCCCCTTGTTCTCCGCGCCGCCGCCGCCATGTTGGGTTTAGAGCCGCAGCGGAGCCGCCGCCGCCGCCGCGGGTGAGGGAGGCCGAGAGTGGAGCCCGCCCCGCCCCGGGGCCCAGGGAGCGGGGCCGCCTTGGAGCCCGGTCTCTCCCCGCCAGCTGCCTCGCCGGCCCGCCTGCCCGTCCGCCCGCCCTCCGTGCCAGCCAGCGAGTGCCGGACCCCGGCCGCCCCTTCCGCTCCCGGCCAGAGCGAGCCTGCCGCCGCCGGGCCAGGCCACAGCCTGCAGCGGAGCCCAGGAGAATCAGCGCCATGGCGGAACAGACCTACTCGTGGTGAGTGCGGGGCTTCGGGAGGCTGGGGTACGGCGAGGTGGGGGTCGGGACGCCGGCGTGGCCCGCCGGGGTAGGAGGGAGGAAGATGAACAGGTGCGTGTTGGAGGGGCCGCGGGTTGGGGGGTGCACGCCCCCCTCTCTCTCACTGGAGGGAGGTGGCTAGCGCTCCGGGAAGGCGTTGAGCGGCCGGGAACCGGCGTCTGAGAAGGGAGATGGAGGCAGCGGTGGATGTCATTTGGCTAAGGAAGGAGCAGGTGATAGATGGAGAAGGGGAGCGTGACCCCGGAGTGGGAATCCCGCGGAGGAGAAGTTGAATCCGACGAGCTTCCCCGGAACCGACTTGTAGGGATGACTCTTAGGCAGAAGGAATCGAACGGGTGGAAAGAGGCGGACCGGGGCAAAGGTGGGTCACTGGGCTTGGAGGAAACTCTGATGAGAACAGGTGAACGAGGCAGAACTTTCAAGAGTGAGAAGTGGAGCAGCCGCCTTAGCGGTGGCACTGCTACTTAAGTCTGGGATAGACAGCTAAGGGAGAGTTGGTAAGGTGGGCCAAGGCCCAGGAGTGAGGGAAGGAAAATCGCGGAGGGAGAGAGTCTTGGGAGCTATGGAGGTGAGTCACTGGTGAAGAGGTTAGAAGAGGAACCTGTTTGGATGACCAAATTCTGGAGAGGAAGTCGTTGGTGACAGTAGGGTATGGGCAGAATCTTTGTAAGGGTTGGTATAGTGTTTTTAAGAATTTGAAGTGTGCTGGTGTCCTGGGCTAAGTATGGAGATGGAGGATCTGCAAATTATGTTCATTTCTGTGAGATTTCTAAAGTTATTAAGTATCTCATAAAGGACTGAGAAGCAAGCATACCCTGTAATTTATGGTGTGACAGCTTACTGTGCAAAGAAGGGAGTGTTAAGGTTTGGGGAAAGGGGGATGAAAGACTCCCTCTTTGGTATGTAGAGGAGTAATATTTGCAGGAGGGGTTGAAGGAGTGATGAGGGTATCCATGAAGAGTGGAAATTGGATAGTGGGGAAGAAGCAATGGCTAGAGGGTGAAGAAGCAGGAAATGGGATAATGTATTTGTGGGTGTGGGGATGAGGAATCTGCTTGCAGTTTAGAGAGGTTATTTGAAGATGGCTTGCTTCTATTTTTTTTTTTTTTTTTGTTGTTGTTGTTGCATTTTGACCGTGGCTGGGTTTGAACCCACCACTCTTGGTATGTGGGGCCAGTGCCCTGCTCACTGAGCCACAGGTGCCGCCCTAGATGGTTTGCTTCTTGAAGCAAACATGGTTTGGGACAGAACTATAGACGTTCCTGTCTTAGAAAGCTTTATAGAATGGTAAGAACATGGTGTTTGGAGTTGGAAGACTTGGTTTGAAAGTCCAGTTCGCCACTAATTTGCCTTACAACTGGATGTGATAGTGAGGTTTTCATTCCTTTCTGCTTATCTATAAAATAGAGGGATTACTTCTTCACATGCTGTAAGGATTACTTTTATAAAGCACTTGGCAAACTGTGAAGTACCATATTTTACTATAATTATTATAATTAGGGAAATGTCAAAGAAATCGGTAGTGTTTGAAAATAAAGAATACTTTTAGGTGGAAGGCTCTAATAGATGGTTTGTAGTATTTGAGGTTATAAGAAGTTGAAAACTCATCGTGTCTTTTCATTACTATATGTACCTTTCTAGGAGAGTACCTTCTCAAGAAGTAGGTACTGAGAGATTGAAAGAAATTTAACTCTAAAGGAAGAATTAATATCTTGGTGAACAAGGGCTTCCAGAAGGCATTCAAACTAATTTGGTAGTTTTGAATCACTATTAAGAGATAGTGAGCTGCCCCTCAGTAGCAGGTGCCATGGAACACAAGATTATAGTTTGAACTTTCTTAGAGAGTAAGAAATAAAGGTAAAGGTGATCCTGTCGTGCATTGTGGTAATTCATCTTGAACTTATAGTGTGGCCCAGCTGAGAGTCCTTGCTGTTTTTATGGTGCCACACAGACGCTATCCATAGAAAACAGTGGTCAAGAAATGGGGAATTGGCCGGGTGTGGTGGCTCACACCTGTAATCCTAGCCCTCTGGGAAGCTGAGGCCGGGTGGGTGAATTGCCCTGAGCTCACAGGTTCGAGACCAGCCTGATCCAGAGCGAGACCTCATCTCTAAAAATAGCTGGGTATTGTGGCCCGGGCCTGTAATCCCAGCTACCCGGGAGACTGACGCAAGAGAATCACTTGAGCCCAGGAGTTTGAGGTTGCTGTGAGCTATGATGCCATGATACCCTACCTAAGGTGACAAAGTGAAACTCTGTCTCAAAGAAAGAAAGAAAGAAATGGGGAATTATAGTGATGTTAGTCAGCTCTGCAAGTTCAGGGGCAATTACTGTGAAGCTTGACAGTTGTTAAGATTCCTTAAAATCCCAGCTCTCTTTATATGCTTTACAGGCAAAGAAGCTCCTTGAAATCATGATGCTTATTAGCCCCTTACTTTTAAGATGGAGAAAGTTTTTACGTTATCTTGAGAGAGGGTGGTATATCAGGGCAGGGGATTGGGAAACCAGACAGCTTCCTAGTTCTTCCGGAGTCAACTGGGTAATAATGTGAATAGTTCACATTGCATTTCATATACGCTCATTTAATTCTCCAAAGTCCTTGGGATAGGTGCTATTTTCCTATTTTTTAGAGGAGGAAACTCAGGCTCAGGACACCAAGTGATGTGTCTAAAGTATTTCACCTGCAATATTTTCTTTTGTTCGATGTGAATTCTCTTATTTTACTCCTTCTCGTTGAAATGCAAATATGGAAAAGGTATTCCAAAAGATTTTTGGATTATCTGTCATTTTGTAGCATCTTTGTCACTCTTTTCTTGGTTTGTGCAAGGAAGTTGTTATTTTTTTAAAGACAGGCTTACACTTTATTTATTTGGATGTGACCTTTAGGAAAAATCAACCTGTGGCGACTACAGGTGCACTATGTATTTGTCTGAGTATAGAGCTGGTGAAGAATGCAGAGGGATATGCACGTAGGCTCTTTTAGGATTTTCATATAATGCACACAAATTATAAAACGAGATTGGTCATGAGTTGACAGTTACTCATCACTGAGTACATGGTAGTTTTTAATTCTTTTGAGTTTTGCATGTTCAAAATTTTCGTAATAAAAAGTATTTTTTTAAAAAAACCCTTATTGGGTAGCGTCCATAGCTCTGTGGGTAAGGCTTCGGCCACATACTCAGAGGCTGGCTGTTCAAACCTGGCCTGGGCCAGCTAAAAAACCCTTACGTACAAATTCATGGCATTCTCTGATTTCTTTTGCTCGCTCTCTTCCTAGCAGATTCTATCAAAATCCTACTACTGAAGGGTTAACTCAACTTCCACTTAGCTGTGAAGCATTTTTTGACCCAATCTAAAAGTGATCTTTTCAATATTTGTAGTTCTGTCTGCATCACTCCTTTTCTTTTATAAATATCTAGCCTAGCTAGATTGTAAAGTCTCTGAGAGTAAGGACCAATATAACAGTAACCTTTGTTCTCTTCTCTGTGCCTTGCACATAGTCCCTGCTTAATAAATCTTGAGTGATTGAATATAATAGTAAAATTTCAGGGAGGTTCTGCCTTTGTTGAGAGAATAGTAAGCATGAGGAGGAAGCTACTGAACGATAAACGTTTATAATCTGTGTGCTTATACGAGATCTTTTTGTAAGTTGGTTTGCTGATGTTCCAGTGCTGTGAGAATGTGAATACCATCCCTTATTAAAGTTTTAAATAAAAGTGATAGAAGAAATTAAAATATTGTAACACCAGATTCTTTTTTCTTTTCTTTCTTTTTTTTTTTTTTGAGACAGAGCCTCAAACTGTCACCCTGGGTAGAATGCGGTAGTGTCACAGCTCACAGCAACATCCAACTCCTGGGCTTAAGTGATTCTCTTGCCTCAGTGTCCCAAGTAGCTGAGGGAGTACCACAACGCCTGGCTATTTTTTTTTTTTTTTTTTGGTTGTAGTTGTCATTGTTGTTTGGCAGGGCTGGGACTGGATTTGAACCTTCCAGCTCTGGTGTATGTGGCTGGCGTCTTAGCTGCTTGAGCTATAGGCGCCAAGCCCAGATTCTTTATTATGACTTACCTACAAGATTCTGCTTATATCCTTTTTACTCATACTTTTACTGAGGAAGTAAAAGAATACATGTGAAAATATACTGTGAAGGTGCAAACTGGACTGACTTTTATTAATTTGAGAAAAACCCTGCTCACTGTGTGTTTATGAGCAGTCCTGAGAGAAACTGGAGTTCCTGTTGAAGCCAGTGCAGTACTTCTATGTAATTGCACTTGGACCCTGTCCTGTTAAAAATGATTTATATTAGGGTTAATGTTGATGTATAGAAAAGGAGGTCAATCTGTCAGAGCCCCTTCCACGGAATTTCATTAGCAGTGTACTATCATAATAACATTATTATGTATTTTCTGTGTAGTAGGTTTTTTTTTTTTTGAGACAGAGCCTCAAGCTGTCACCGTGGGTAGAGTGTAGTGGCATCACAGCTCACAGTAACCTCCAACTCCTGGGCTCAAGCGAATCTCTTGCCTCAGCCTCCCAAGTAGCTGGGACTACAGGTGCCTGCCACAACGCCCGGCTATTTTTTGGTTGCAGCTGTCATTGTTGTTTGGCGGGCCCAGTCTGGATTCGAACCTACCAGCTCAAGTGTATGTGGCTGGCACCTTAGCTGCTTGAGCTGCAGGCACCGAGCCTGTAGTAGGGTTTTATAAGCATTGCTAAGTAAGGATACTGAAGCTCAAAAAGTGTAAATAGGGTGGTGCCTATGACTCAGTGAGCAGGGCGCTGACCCTATACACCGAGGATGGCGGGTTTGAACCCAGCCCCTGCCAGACTGCAACAAAAAAAATAGCCAGGTGTTGTGGTGGGCACCTGTAGTCCCAGCTACTCTGGAGGCTGAGGCAAGAGAATCACCTAAGCTCAAGAGCTGGAGGTTGCTGTGAGCTGTGATGCCATAGCACTTTACCGAGGGCTATAAAATGAGGTTCTTTCTCTTAAAAAAAAAAAAAGTGTAAATAATTTGCCCAACATTATAAATAGTAGAATGGCTCAAAGTCCAGACTGACACCAAAATTCTAGCAGTGAATATGTCCACTTATCCTTACTATAAGCCAACTTCTCCCCTTCCCCCCAGATTAGAGTCTCACTATATCGCCCTTGGTAGAGTGCTGTGGCATCACAGCTCACAGCAACCTCAAACTCTTGGGCTTAAGTGATTCTCTTGCCTTGACCTCCCCAGTAGCTGGGACTACAGGCACCCACCACAACACCTGGCTATTTTTTGGTTGTAGTTGTCATTGTTATTTGGCCGGCCCAGGCTGCATTTGAACCCACTAGTTACGGTAGGTGTGGCTGATGCCCTAGCCACTGATCTACAGGTGCTGAGCCCAAGCCAACTTTTCTTAAGTTTCTGTTTTAGCTTCCTCATTGGGTTTCCTTTCTTCTCCACATGTTGATACCTCTACTAATAACCTAAATCAGATCATGGCAGTCCTCTGCTTAAAATTCTGTAATGGCTTTTGGCTACACTTAAAAAAACCTGAAATTCCTTAGTATGATCTGGTGTCTTGTGTGTCTCCAAGAGATGACAGATAATAAAATAAGTTACAGGTAAGACCCTTTGTGTTATGGTACTTTGTCCAGTGCCTGGCATGTACCTAAAGTAGGAGTTGGTAAATTTTTACTGGACAAATAAATGAGAATGCTTCTGTCTGTTTTAAAGATCTTAAGATCTAATTTCAGGGCTACATTATATTGAAATGATATATTGTGATAATGGACATTATCATGTCAGATATTTGCAAATCATACTAAACTGGAGAATGACTTTAAATAATACAGGTCTCCAGAACTAGTGGAAGTCAATTTACTTCTGGACTGTTGTGTTATGATTTTATATGATGTGATTATATCTGATTGTAGTTGATAGTTTTTTCCAGAGAAAAACTAGCTGAAAATGAGTATCTAGCATTGTAGACTTTAGAATTTGCTCATTATTTTAAAAACATATTTTGCCTATAGTTAAAGTGATATGATAATATTGTTTGGGTGATGTGTGATTTAAACTAAAATTAGCCAAAACTAACAGTATGAATTTGTGTTTAAATCATTTTCCTCAATGTTTGTTATAAAGCCTTCAGGGGGAAAAGAAAGCTGGGGAGTTTGTAACCATATCAGCCTGTAATTATCAAGTAGTACTCTGAATTTAAATGCTTAATGTTCATGCATTTCTCAAAATAGATTTCTACAAGAGCATTTATTTTAGGGATACAAACACTGTTGAATTGTGAGATGTTATATAGTTCTACATAATTGTATTTTATCTCAGCATTAATAACATTCATAAATTATTTAGTTTTCATCATTTTTCTCTGGTTTCATTAAACTATCTTAAGAAAAATCAAAGATGTCATAAGAAGAGCAAATGTATCTAACCAAGTGCTATTTTAGTTGGCTGTTTTGGCATCTGCAGATTTTATATGATTTTTCTCCCTCCCAAGAAAGCTATACTGTAATTTGATTTTTTAAATTCTATAATCGGTTTTTGATATTTCTGCAGATTCCTTCTTTTTTTTTGAGACAGGCCTCAAGCTGTCCCCCTGGATAGAGTGCCATGGCTTCACTGCTCACAGCAACCTCCAACTCCTGGGCTCAAGCAAGTCTCCTGCCTCAGCCTCCCAAGTAGCTGGGACCACAGGCACCC